>PVIW01010061.1:0-47090 GCA_004026585.1 Noctilio leporinus
TTCTTCTTCTTCTTCTTCTTCTTCTTCTTCTTTTTCTTTCTGTCAGTAAGTAGCTTGATGAAGCAAGCAGCTATGTTGGTGACCCACATGGTAAAGAACTGAGGACACTGTTCAGGGGTTTTAGGGTAGCTTTTTGTTGACAGCATAAAAATGAACTCCTCAATTGTATAGCTAGAAACTGAACTCTTCCCATAATCATGTGAGTAGGGAAGCAGGTACTTCTAAAGTCTAGCCTCAGATAAGAAAGCAGTCCTAGTCAATACTTTGATTGCATCTTTGTGAATTTCTGAAACAAAGATATCAGGCAAATCATGTCAAGGTTAGTGAACCACAGAAATCGTAGGATAATAAGTGTGTACTATTGTTTTAAGCCACTTAATTTGTCATAATAATGTACTATAGTAATAGATACTAACACAGAATGGCTCTGTATTATTCTTGGATCTTTTCTTATTTTCTCTGACTCTTGGGCCAGTTATATTTGTGTTCAGGATAAGATCTTTGATTTCTGCAGGATACCTTCATCACCAAAGTCACAGGCAATAAGAGACAGATTTTCATTTATCCTTGTGAGCTGGCTGTGGCTTATCTTCATTACATTCCAGGTATTTCATAATCTTCCATTCTCAACTCCCTTCCCTTTGGACTCTGGGCTCTAACATTATACATGAAGATAATCTTATAAAAACTGGTCAACAACTCTCCTCCCATAAGGTGTAAGCCAATTTCCTATAATAAATTATTCAATACCTACCTATCATCTATCTATCTCTATCTACCTGTCTATCTATATCATATATCCTTCTATCTATATCCACACTTAATATACTAACAGGTATTTGGGATCAATCTGACCTAGGAAGTACAGTGATTTAAAATACTAAGTAGGGTTGGAGTGGGTGAAAAAAATGGGTGTAGGTGGTCAAAATGTACAAACTTTCAGTTATAAAATGAAAATGTCCTGGATACATAATATCTATATGGTAACTGTACAAACAACTCTAAATTATATATTTTTAAATGGCCAAACAGATTTTAAAAGTTCTTATCACAAGAAAAAATTATATGTGTGTGTGGTGATAGGTGTTAACTAAATTTATTGTACTAATCATTTTGCAATGTATTCATAAATCAAATCATTATATTGTATACCTAAAACAAATACAATATTATATATAATTATATTTCAATGTATATCTCAAAAGAAAAAGAAACATAAAAAAATATCCAAGGTTCATTAGCATCTGGGAATAAATTTTATTCTATTTTATGTGTTAGTCCTATCTAATTAATCCATAAAATGGAATTGAGAATATTTCTCTAATTTTGTAATGATTCTCTAGCTCTCCTAATTTTGACATTGGTATGTTACAAAATAACCAACCAACCTACCTACAAACATGAATCAGGGATAATTAGAAAGCAAATCCAATTGCCTTACCAGGGCTCTCAGTGTTGATCTAAAATGTGTAACAGGATCACGTTAGTTCACAGTTTTTCAGATTCGTTGTCAGGATAGATTCATGTTTGGAAGTCTCAGTTATACAGCAGGGTAAAAACTAACTGTCCTAACCAAGATAGAAGAAGGAAAAAAAAAAACATTTTATAAACACCAAGTGAGAACTAAAACAATATACCTTTTAAGAATACTCTTCAATATTCTGCCCTTGTGCTACTTGAATGTGGTCCTTAAAGTAAGTGTGCCCTTTGTTGAGTCACCCAGAGACCCACCTTCACATGGCATACACTGGGTCAGAGCAGGGTCATAATGAGTGTCTCCTCATTTTACTAAACAGATAAAACATCTTACTTCCTAGTAGTGTAATTCATTAAATTAAAAGATACTGAATGCATATTTAATTTCTATTAAATTCAAAATTCACTAGAAAACTTTAGCTAAGATACATGCTTTACATTTTTATCATAGCTAGGTAGAAATAGTTTCACGGGGCAACAACAAGAAAAATGTTCACAAGAGAAACAGCAACAAAAACAACAAACAACAAAAACTGCTTGGGGATTGAGCTCTGAGGAACTCAAATTCTTTCCTCTATACCTTCTAGTCAGCAGAAGCCTGGTGCAGAAACACCATTGGCCGGGAATTCTCAAATTGCCCCTTCTCCAAGTTGAGTATAATAGGCTGCTTTATTTCATGTACTTCCACACTGAAAGGTTGCATGGATCCACCATGAGTTTCCCAGAGTCCATGCCCTGTTTTATATTAATTTTTGGTCCAAATCACCTGGCCCCTTCTCTCATGGATAGACATGGAGCCTAACAACCATGTCTATAAACCAGGATTTTTGCTAGCCCTGGATCTTGACATCCTCTACTTTTCTTGGATTACAATGATTACAATTATAATTATATGTACAATATTTACACTCTCAAGGAGAGCTCCAAGAACACAGGGCCAAGCCACATTTGTTCCAAATACCACCTGGCATATGGAATTCTCAGTACATATATGTTGACTTACTGACCTGAATTAGGAGTGCAAACTAGTTAACTGTTGTCTACCTACACAATATACTCAAATTTGTGACTGGTTTGCACTGCCCTAATTCCAGGATGGCCTTATGCCATCCTGCCAAGTAGTAGAAACTTCTATCAGATAATGGGATCTGGTTTTTAACCATAAAAATGCATGGTAACAAACACCCCATGTAGGGGAAGAATCCTAACTCCTACTATATAGAAGATTTAGACTTTATCCTTTCCACAGCTTCCTTCATATTTTTTATACTCTTAATAATTTTGGACCTCAACTGATTTGGGATTTTTCCTAAATGCTTCTATGACATCAGGGCTCAACCTATAGTTCATGAAGGGGTAGGCAGCAAAGGTGAATTTGATACCTCTAATGGTGTATTCATGGTTTCTGATGGTAACGATACCTCAACTCCAATTTTGATTAAATGAACAAGGTTCTTGTAAAGAATCAATGTTCTCTGGAAACTTGGCTTCATTTTTCAGTCTACTATAGACAGGCCGTATCAATCTCAACTTGATATGCACCCAAAATAGGACAATGAGCCACTTTTTATAGACTTATTTTCTGTCTTTTAAAGAGTGTTTGGATTTGACAGCACTGTAACTTTTAGAATAGTTTTCTCCTCCACTTTAAAAAAATTTTATCCTTAGAATTGAAAATTTTACTGTATTTCAGACCTTCTTATAGTTACATTGATTAGTCTTCAGAAAGCGCAGCTGTGGCAATAATCCAGGCTCTGCATCTTTGCAAGCAGGAGGGAAAGCAGAAGATGAGAGTTGCCACGGGGAGTCTATATTTAATCAACAACTGGCTTATCCAAATGCCTTATTGCTCCCTGAGGGTCTTACCGCATGCACTATTGTGAGAAAAAAATGATAGGGAAAGAAGGAAAGAAAAGTTCACCCAAGATTGGTCTTCTACTAATTAATTCATTTCAAAATTGGCACAGAAGTTTTTGCTTTGCTAGTAATGCCAACTCTGAGAAAAGTAGACTTTCTCTATACCAGCACAGCTTACCTTTCTGACTTTGCCCTGTGGCTGCTGTTAGGGATGGCTAAGGTTTTTCTTGGAGACAATCGCTAAGGCTGCTGGGAGGCATCTGTAAATGGTAACTTTAGTAGCTCTATCAAGGAATCACCACAGTTCTACACTGCAAATTTTTATGGGCATTCACACAGTAGAATGAAGTGGGTATCTGAGATAATTATAAAATCACTTATGAAATTAGTAAATATACAAATAATTGAAATGCAAAACAAAGTAATTAAACCTTCATTCTCAAAGGGGGAAAAAGAAGAAAGCTACTCTTGGTTAACTACAACTTTAAACACCACATTTGTAACTACCTGGGGATCTTTATGCTGTTACCTTCTCCTAGAATGGTCTTCTCCATGTTTTGTGTCTATCTTGATGTCTTGAAAATAAATATAAACACACTTCTTCCCTAAAACTTACATTGACTTATTACCCCCTCTTTCTCTGTAAGCACCTGTACCATATAGTGTTATTATTGTTATATCACTGAATTGGAATGCAACGGGTTGGGAACCAGCTGGAAAAAGACTAAGGTCAGTTAGTACTGTACAATTACTATGTTTGTCCTGACTTGCCAGATACTACCTGTATAATATCTCAAAAATATCTCAAGTTATCAACAATTTACAACCTACCTATTTGATTAGGTCATGCTGTTATGTTTATATTGTATTCTCCTAGAACAAAAGATAAGACATCTTTATCATTGCTAAATACAACTTACCATAGATACTAAATTCATCACCATCTCCACTCAGTTCTTAAAGATTCTTCAGGAAACAGAGACAACAGAGAATTTTTTCCTTTGAGCCAGTGGAAGCTAAACAAAATAAGCAGTTCATACCTGAAGGTATAGAGTTCACAAAATACAGGAGGAGACTAAGATCATGTATCTTCTCATTTAAGTGACAAGAACTCCATTGGTTGTTTTTTAGGAAGAAGTAATGCATATCTGAAAAGAAAGGGGCAGGTACATTGGCTGAAGCAAATCTGAAAAGACTGCTAAAAAAGAAACTATACCAGAAACTTTTCCTTCTGGTATAGTGCAAAAGGTCAGTGAAATTTGGGCCAAGAGCTTGATGTGGTACTTCCCACAACCTCAAAAATGCAGCTTTGGGATAATTGTTTGAAACTGTGCACTGTTCAGGGTGGTAAGTTAGGAAATTTATCTGTATAAGACCAATCATTAAAACATCAGTGAAACTGAGCCTCTGCCTAGTTTCTTTGTGCATAAGAAAGAAGTCTTATCTTTGGGTACACAAAGAACCAGTATTTCCAGCTCTCTGAATGCCAAACTAAAAACACCAATATGCTTGATCAGTGCTATTTGTTTGATCAGTACAACCATATTATAGAAGCTGTGCTTTATTAAAGAATCTCATGTTATAAAATTTAGACCCAGATGTTCCCCCACCAAATTAAATATGAGCAGATATTAGTTTCCAGAAGCTAATAAAATAATAGATAACATTTTCTTCTTTTAATTTATCTACAAATCTTACTTAAATGTTAGATGTCCATTATAATTTGTCCTGCTATAAAAATTGCAAAATTAAAAATAGCTAATCATACTTCTAGTCATGTAACACATATGATATCATCAGTTTCTGATTGGTAACTTGTAAGATGGAATAATACTTACCAAAAGAACACCACAGACTTTGCCAAATAATCAAAGTTAAAAACCAATGTCCACAAGTTTTATGGTTTCATTAGCTAAGCATTATTTAGAAGCAGAGACCAGAATAGTTTGTGAATGTGCTTATTCATATTCTTCTCCTTATCTATCATACTTCCAAAACTTGCCAATATCATAATCATTATTATGACCAAAATTAAAATTCATTTGACCTCATACCATGTTTATCTTGTAGAACTGCTATTCTTGCTCTAATATGAGGATCCTTAGACTTTATATATATATATATATATATATATATATATATATATAGTATTTTTTTTTTTTTTGCTGTAACTCACTTGAATCTTGTTTATTAGTCTTTCAGGTATCTCATCTATAGTTTGTTTTATTTTGTTTGATAATAGTAATATAAAGGCTATATTCACCAAAGTGGTCTCTCCTAATTTACTCCTAAATCTTGTATTTTTGGATAAAAAAATGTAGAACTGAATAAAAAGGAAACGGGAGAGAAAGGACTAGCAATGTAGTTGATGGAGTTGAGGATTTCTATGATCATCCTTCCACAGACACAATTTCAGTTGCATAATTGGCCATTCCCTTACTGAACTACTCTCCATTTTGGTTTCTATAGGCTTATACTAATGTGTTTTTTTACACATCTTTGTCTGTACTTTTTTTTTTACCCCAATTTTTTGTACTGAAACTTCTTATTTCTTTCCTAAGTTCCCTTCCCATATCATTATACACTCTCTTATTAGGTTATCATCTGCATTCCCATGGCTGACATTACTGCTTATTATTTAATGATACTCACCTTTATACATCTAGCCTCAGATCCTAAACCCAATCACATACAATAAATATTTTAAAATAGTGAAAAATAATCAATTAATGTATGGT
Organism: Noctilio leporinus; assembly: GCA_004026585.1. NCBI lineage: Eukaryota > Metazoa > Chordata > Mammalia > Chiroptera > Noctilionidae > Noctilio > Noctilio leporinus. The sequence continues at coordinate 6,072 of PVIW01010061.1, forward strand.
TTCCTTTCACATATCAAAGCAAATTCCATTTTTGCTTGATCATCAGCTTCTAAACTTATGTTCTGCTGATCAGAGAATTTGGCCAAGTGGAGAATTGGGGAAGTAGGTGAAGCAAGCTTGATTTATGTTGTGGAGGGCAGACCTGCTCTAGGAAAAGGAAATAAAATTTATTGCCACTGAGAGTTACGGAAGTATACTTCAAGGCAGGCTACTGGATTGGAGATTGTTCTAGGGCCAATTTAAAATGGAGAAGAAGAGTACCTGCCATTTTGGGGAGTTATGGAGAATGAGGCAAAGAGGCTTAACTTTCTTTGAGTCCTGATTTACTCACTTGTTTAATGTCTTTCTTTTCTACTCAACTAAAACATTAAATAAATGGAGAAACCATGTTCATCCTCCCCAATGATAGGTGCTCCCCAATTCAGCACCTATCAAGTTCTGAATTTTTGGAGTCACTTTATCAGCATTTCTTGATTGATAGTGAACTTCTGTTTGTATTTTTCAGTTACTTAATAAGCTATAGTCATGAGCTTCAATATACTATGAGGACACAGGAATTAGAGAGTTTTGGCTCCTTGAGACAAGATTATACACATATAACCTAATTAGATTTTGATTAGAGTTTATAGTGACTGACATTATTTTTAAAACTTTAAAAATTAAGTGAATTTTTGCTGAGGCCATCAAAGAAGTCTCCTCAGATACAGCATAACTCAGAAAGACCAAAGTAAGTGGAATAGGGGAAAAAAACCTTATAAAACATTCTTTAGGGAAGAGAGGCTTTTTATATCTTATTTCAACATTCGCACTTCTTTGAGTTCAACATTTTCACGATGTTGTAGGCTGCACTAAAGTCCAAACAGAATTGTTTTGTTTTAAATCACAAAGTACAAGAAATAATAACAGGACTTTTAGTGTATGTGTGCTTACTATATTCATAGCTGTGATTCATGTTTAACTTGATTTTGTCCAAATTAAATAATATCTTTAGACCTTATTTACACTAGGAGTGTGTATAACATGCTTTGTCAACCTTTTTCTATAAAGGGCCAGATAATGAATAAGCAATTAATTTTTTAGTCCATGTGTAAAGACTTCCCAAACCACATAGTCTCTGTTGCAGCTACTCATCTCTGCCACTGTAGTGTGAAAGCAGTTACAGACAATAGGTAAACAGGTGGGTGTTGCTGTGTGCTAATAAAACTTTAATTATAAATACAAGTGACAGGTCAGATTTGGCCTTAGAGCCACAATTTGCTGACCTTTAGCTTATAACAATAAGTATTTGATGGCTGGTCATATAAAATAAATGTGATTATAACTGAAAAATGCTTAGAACAATGCCTGGCGCATAGAATAACCACTGAATAAATTATAGCTATTATGGCCATTTGACGAAATGTGTTTTATAAGACACCTTTACTTATTAATTTAATTCTATATTAATATTTTATTAGTTTTCCTTTATGAAAACTATATCATTAGATATAGATATGAAAAGTGATAATATAAAAGAAAATGAAGTAAATTAAATAAATCATAAAGATAAAAACAGTACAAAGAATGTTATCCTATGCCATGAAACAGAAACTGATATCTTATGTGCCCTACCATTTTAAGCAACTAGAGAGCTGCATACAATATATGAAGCACCTACTTTCAGACAGGGACCTTTAATTTTTTAGAGAAATAAAGCAAATAAAGTGAACTCTGTGATAACCCTTTCTTCTTTGGGACATTTTTAATACTTTTGTGCAAGAAAGGGAATACCAAGAAAATAGCTACCATCTTACTGAGTTGAAGATACAAAGGGTGGAGATTAGAATGGGGAAGTTGGTTGGAATGTATATCAGCTTAAAAAAAAAAGGAAAAAAACCCAAACAACAACTATTGAAGATCTGTAAGCTATCATTTCAATGGCTCATAGAAAGCTGTAAGGTTAGGGCTAAATTTTCCCAAAGTACAATCTATATGTTCTCACTCTAACAAATCTTAAAAATAAGATTCAAGAAGAGCAAATTAATCCCCTAACTCAACTGTGCCAAAACATCAACACCATCTTAAAAGTGACCAAATTAAAAAACATAATATCTGCAATGTCAAACAGTGAAAAATTACTGGATGTGTGTGCAAAGAAGCACAAAGTGTGACTCATAGCCAGAAGAAAAAAATCAGTCAATAGAAACACCCTATAATACAGCGATTATAGAATTAGCTGGAAATAACTTTAAAACAGCTATTATAAAAATGATGAAAGTTTAAAGAAAAACACAAACATAAATGGAAGACATGACTTTGGAGTTGTTATAGTAGTATCACATACAGTAGGCATCAAGACAAAAAGTGTTAGTGGAGAAAAGGAGTTTTTTATGATGAATCAATTAAATAAAATGACATGACAATTGTAAGCATCAATGCCTATATATTTAATTATAAAACTTCAATATACATGAAGTCAAAACTGAGAGAACTTACAAATGGAATAGTCAAATCTGCAACCATTATTAGAGATTTAAATATCTCTCAGCACTTGATAGAATAATTGGGGAAAAAGTAGTAAAGACATAGGTGATTTATTTGAACAATGCAATTAACCAATGTTACTTAAGTCATATTTGTAGAACAATACATCAAAGAAGTGCAGAATGCATATTCTTTTCAAGTACTCAGAAAATATTTATTAAGATAGACCATATGCTAGACACCCAGACATGTCTTAGTAGATTTAAAATTATTGAAATTATATAATGTAGATTTCCTGACCACAACATAATTAAACTAACATCAATAACAATAAGATATGTGGAAACTCTCCTGTTATTTGAAAACTAACTAATGATAATAACTATCAAAAAGAAGTTACAAGGAAAATTAGAAAATATATGCACTGAGGAATACATTTTTGAGATGAACTAAAGTAATTCTTAGAGGCATATTTATGGTTTTAAATTTTTTTATTTGAAAGGGAATAAAGCTTCAAAACCAAAGATCTACACTTCCAGTTTAATAAAATAGAAAAAAATAGAATAAACCTAATTTAGAGGAAAATAAACATAAGAAAGGAAATCAACCCAATTAGAAACTGATGAACAATAAAGTTAACGAAGTCAAAGTTGGTTCTTTCTAAAAGATTCCAAAGTTCATAAGAGCCTAGCTAAACTAAGAGAGGAACTACAAATTACAAGAGACTGTTAATAACATAAGAGTGCTAAAAACATTAAGAGGATAATAAGAGAATATTGCAAACAACTTCATGTCAACAAATTTACCACTAAGAATAAATGTTTTTCTTTCACATTATTTTCTGTTAAACTAATTCTCCTTTCATTTATGTCTAATTCATTTAAGGGAATGTGGTATAACTACACTTCCTACTTTGGGTAGGCTTTGAGCTTTGTCGTCTATTTCTCATACCATTCATAAAATACATGGACTTTGAAGTTCAGTTGATTGGCTTCAGACCTGTTTTGCTGCTTACTAACCAAGTGCCCTTGATTGGAAAAGTTAACTTTTCTGTGCCTCACTTGTCTCACCTGCAAGATTGAGGAAACTATATAAATTGAGAATAGTTGTTGCATTAAATGAAATAATACAAGTAAAGTTTATAGAAAGTTCTGGACACATGAATAAGCATTCATTTAATGATATAGATGGATCTAGGCTTTCACCCAAAGTAATTCCTGGTGTAGCAGATTTGCAAGATATGTATAAATTATTCTAATGAATCTAATATATTTAAAGGGAGGAAAGACTATTTTACCAAAAATACCACAAACCCTTGTGAGGTGAAAATATATCATTCAAAAATAGTTATATTTTTATGTATTAAAATATTATAGAGAAAAAACCAGATTGCTTGTCCTTTCCCCAACACAATATAACCAGCCCCACTGACAAATTGGCATAATAAAAATTTATAGGCAAATGGAACTTAACTCACATATATGCTCTAACTGGTCATTGTGAATATCTTGTGATCTGCAGTGTGTTTATTTTGTCATCTTTGTAATCAATAAAATATATAAATAGAAGAATATCGATCTCTTTCTCCAAACATGGAGACAACTCAGACTTTAAGCTTTCGGGAAAGTCATAGACATCAATCCTTAAGTAAGGGGAGGAAGGAAACTTTTGTCTTATTGTGATTATTGTTATTACTTTTGGTCACAACCTTAAAATTGCCAAGGGACATAGTCCTAATGCAGCTCTGGCCACAATGCCCGGGATGCCCTCCTCCAGCATCTGCCTTTAATCACAGACAATATGGTTTGTGTTTAGAATCGAATGACTGTCATCATCTAGCACTAATGTTCTCTGTCACAGGGATTTAACAACCCATTAGGGGAACACTCTCAGAGACTTTCAAATTCAATATTCTCTCCAAACTCCTGGCTTTTTATTAACCATGCCATGTGGGTTTCCAAGGCGTGATGCCCAATGGTATTATTTTTCTAAAGAGGTCATGGAAGCGAAATGTTTTTTTTTTTGTTTTGTTTTCTTTAAAGTGTGTATTTCAGCACATTTAACATGCAAACCCACCATAGTCCCTATATAGATGTCTGCATTCACAGATAGCCTACATTTAGGACTCAATCTGATTTTACAATAGAAAGTGCACATGCTTTTGGATTGCATAATATGCAATTACCCAGCACATGATTGAACTGAATTACAAACTGTTGTTGATTTTCTGCATGGAGCTTACTTGGCTCTTTGATATATATTTTCTCATTAGCTTTCTCTTGACTTATTTATGATATTGTTATGCATATAAAGGGCAGATTGCTGAAGTTCACATTGCAATGACCGAATTAGCAGTTGAAAAATTCATGGCTATGATGTGTAAATGATTCCCCGAGCTTCTGAAGGTGTGCTTCAGTCTCTCTCGTGATTGTGAAGCTGTCAGTTCTATCTTTACAACACCTCTCACATCTGTCCTCACTTTACCTTTCCTGTGACCACCAGTTCAGAGCCTTGTCATCCTGTGCCTGAAAAATTGCAGTATTTTTTCTAATCATTTCAGTACATACAGGCTAATCTCCTTGAATTTCATGCTTCTCAGTGATACATGATTGATAGTCCCAAATCACTGTCCTGGTTATGTTACTCCCAAATCCAGGATGAAAGATAAAGAAAAGATGAAAAGGAAGTAGAAGAGGAAGGATGTAAAGAGAAAGATGAGAGGAGAGTGAGGAAGTTTCCATAAGGGAAATAGTGATGCCAATTTACTATTGGGTGGAGAAAGGGTAGGGAAAGAAGAGAAAGCTAAGAGGAAGAAAACAGTATGTGTGATAGTGGGAAGACAGCAAAGTTCCGTAGAGCTGATTTCCGTCTGATATCACCTTTGTTTAATAGGACTCGTTTTTATGCCATTGGAACATAGGCCGATGATGGTTCCTGCAGTTACGCACTTCAGTGGAACATTTCTGTTTAATCTGCCTAATAAGGCACTTCTCCACTTGTGCATCTCTCTCTGCCCATCTAAGTGGAAGGCTATTGTCACTGCATTCAAGCACAGGACATTATAATTAGGCCAATTTCAAATATTTATGGGAAAAAGACAGGCATCCTTCTCTGGCCCCCGCTCAGCATGGGCCATTATTGATTGTATAGTGATGAGCTAGGAATATGCGTTGGGAAGGTTGGTGGGGGGTGTAAAGGACACACTTGTTAGTGTCTATTATGCCACATGGATTTAAAATCTTAGGTATACAATGAGAGAAGAAAATTGTTTAGAAGCTTCAGTTTTCCCACAGTCTAAGAAATTGTCTGCTTTAGGATATGGGAGTAAGTAAAGAGGTCATTATACACCGAAGGTAGAAGTGATGTTTCTTTCTTTGCTATGATTCTAAAGGCCAATTTACAAAGAAAAGCCGTATAAGCATCTTTAAAAATCTAAATTGTAAAATAAAGATTTAGTGTCTCACAAAATCAAATTGGAAGAGTAGAAATTTATTAGCTACTTCTTTTTAAAAATGAAGAAAATAAAAAATGAATATGTTATAGGAATCTGGTAATTAATATTCATAGTTTTGAAACATACAAAACAATGAAATGTCTGAAAGAAAATCAGCAAACTGTTAACCTTTTAAAATAAAACTGATAAGTAATCATGTGGTTTTACGTATTTTTTCATAACATCATATTCGGGTCATATAAGCTCAAATGAAGGACAAGATTATAGAAAAGGACACACTTTACTAATTAAAATAAATGTTGCTACCTTTATCATCTCCATTTTAATGACACAGGTATTTGAAAATTAGGATTGAAAATATGTTTGTTTTTCTACCAATATATCTCTACTAGCTCAAAGATAAGACTCTATCAATTACCTAAGTATTACTATTTGCATGAATAAATTATTTAATTATATTTGTGAGATGCATTGTCCACAGCATTCTTAGGGACAGATGAAGAACGTAATCAGGCATTACTGTTATTTATAATAGTGATTGGCTTAAAACCCTGTTGCATTTTTTAAATATCTAAAATATATTTGAAAGTTAAAAAAGTGATGATATATGATTTTTATACAGAATTTTTTTTTTTAAGATTTTATTTCATCACCTTCAGAAAGAGGGGAAGGGAGAGAGGCAGAGAGGGAGAGAGACATCAATGTATGGTTGCCTTTCACCTGCCTCCAGCCACAGACCTGACTGGAGACCTGGTTTGCAACCTGGTTATGTGCCCTGGCTGGGGAACTGAACCTGCGACCTTCGGGTTCGCAGGCCGGCGCTTTATCCACTGTGCTACCAGTCAGGGTTTATACAGATTTTTTAAAGGGAACATATTTTCGTATTAGGGCTAGAAATCAGTAGATCTTAAAATGTAAATCTATTAATTATAATTTAAGATTAAAAGTGAGGACACAGACACCATGATGACCTTCAAAAGATGCATGACTAAACAAACTGTGGTTACATTTATATAATGGGATATTATTCAGTGATAATAATAAATAAGTTATCAAGTCATGAAAGCTACATGGAGAAAACAAATTCATAGAGTTAAGTGAAAGAAGCTAGTGTGAAATGGCTATGTATAGTATGAATCCAACTATATGGCATTATGGAAAGGCAAAACCACGGAGACAGTAAGAAAGATCAGTGGTTGCCTTGTGAAGTACTACTCATGATCAGGAGGTGTCAAAACATATCTTTTCTCCTGGACAAGCATTATATTATTAATCCACAGTCAGCTGAGTTTTTGACAAGTCCTAGTGATGTCAGTTGTATACAATTTTGTAAGGCTTAAAAAAGGACTGTCCAACTAATTGTGACTAACTAACTGTCCAACTACATAAGAAAAGGAAAGAATTTAGGCACATATACATTTTCTTATCATTTTAAAGAAATTAGTAGTAATGGTGAAAAATGAATAATGAGTGTTTTATATGTAAAAAGAAAAAGATAGGACTCCAATCAAAAGACTCACAATCCAAGAAAAACCTTTGGTTCTACACTGAGAAATTAGCAAATGAATACCAGTGCATACACTTAAAGATAAAATACGGAAAATACAAGTGCATTTTCCAAAATTCCCAGAGTTTCTCAACTTTTTCTAGAAAACTTCTACTACATGCTGGTATCTTAATGTTTTATTTTGTAGAATAAAACAAAACAAAAAGCCTATAACATGTATGTGGGGGAAGGAGGAGACTTGGGTAGAGTACATTTCTTTTTTTTTAATTTTTTTTAAAGATTTTTATTTTTTTTCAGAGAGAGGGCAAAGGAGAGAAGCAGAAAAGGAGAGACAGACATCAATATATGGTTGTCTTTCACCTGCCTCCAGCTATGGATCTGGCTGGAGGCCTGGCTTGAAACCTGGTTATGTGCCCTGGCTGGGAATCGAACCAGTGACTTTTGGGTTCTCAGGCTGGCACCTTATCCACTGTACCACCAGCCAGAGCACATTTCTTAATTTTCTTTGTTATTCTTGAGGAAAATTAAAGCATACAGATTGTGTTTCTTTACTAAAGATATTACCACTTGCTCAGTGATATATACCAAAATTAAAGGTAAATGACTAATAGGATATATCATATATTAATATAATAGTGACTTGCAAGCTGCAGTCAACAAAATTTTAGGAAATCTTAGAAGCTTTCTTGGGGACATCAGTGAAGTGAAAAGGAGCAGGGCTGCTGATCACCTGACAGCTATTATAACAAAACAGCTCCATTTACTTGCTTTCTATTTTAGACATAAGCATATGATTTTGTTCAAATAAATGCTTTCTTGGCTAATAGAAAGAATTAGAAAACTGATGGCTGGGAGTTTATGCTTTGAAAATTCAACCTAATAAATTAGTGTCATATGTCAGAAAATCAAATGTAGGAAAATGGAAAGAGTGGAGTGAGATAATGCTAATAAGAGAGGTATAAAGGTGAAAAATGTTAAATGGATTTTGCAAAGGTGTACTGAGGAAAAAAATATTGCAGAAAGATAGGTCCTCTAACAAATGAGAACAGTCACTGAAAAGCCATTATTTTAAAATTGTTGATGTATTAGACTCACTTAAATCAATTTAATAACAATATAAAAGAAAGTTAAGTTTTATTCATTGGAAGGATCTTTTAAAATATGCTTAATTACATACTTAGGAATTTTATACCTGTACAATTCTATGACAGCATTTTTATATAAACAACTAAACTTGGTTGCATTTTTAATAAATATTTTAAACTTTAATTTATAAAGTTTTAATTTAAGAGAAAGCAAAGGATGTATTTTAGAATAAAGAAAAAATAGATTTGAAGTTTATTGAAACTGGAATTATTGTAATAAGCACTTTTTGTAATAGCAAGAAATATAAGCTGTATGCCCAAACTTTTATATTCAAAGACAGTAGAGTGAATCAGTATTGTATACATTCCTCATTATCTTTTGGATCAAGTTCAAATTCCTCAGCCTCATAGTCAGTGTTTTCCATTAGTTGATTGAGCATTCATTCTTTGTTCTTATTGAGCAACAGTTATTGAATACTCACTATGTACAGAGAAGTATATGAGATACAAAAATGTTACTTTAAGCTTTATTTATGTTATTTATTTTTTTAGAATGTGTGACACTTTCTCGTTTGTCACAAATTCTATTAATTCTTTAAAATCTATCTCAAGCCATGTTCTGTGGAACAAGATGATCTCACAAAGATTGTCCCTTCTTCTGATTTCCTAAAGTAATTAAAATGTGACAGTTAAAAATATATACTTGACTATGGTATTTCATGTGTCTAGCAATTCCAACTGAGTTTTAAGTGCCTGCTGAATGTTTAATGAATAAATATTTATTGAGTGTTGAATGAATTATCATTCCTGAGATCAAGGTCTTTGTTTATTCTATTTCTTCCAAAAATGGCTATATAACTTGGCCATCACATGATGACAAATAAATGTGTGTTGATTTTTAATTAAATAATTAGTGGATTGACTAATTTTTTTTTTCAAGTTAAAAAATTATACTTTTAAAACCAGTTTATCATCTGTTATTTTTAGTGATATTATAATGAAAAGGCTATTTGGTGTATGGAGAGAGGTCTAAGTCCACTGAACTTGTCATTATCAAGTACTACCTGACCAGTACCTACAGATTCTGATTCCCATAATTTTATGATTTTGAAGGAAGTCATTATGGGTTAAACTTTGACAAATGTATTGATGTCTCACAAATATAGCAAATATTTTCTTTAAAATTTTCTTTTCTATATTTTCTCATCCCGTAAGTTAGCATTCATAGTCAGAAAAAAATTACTCTATGAATACACATGCAAGGCCCTGGCTGGTGGCACCGTGAAGAAGGTGCCAGCCTGTAAATTCAAAGGTCACTGGTTCAATTCCCAGCCAGGGCACATAATCAGGTTGCAAGCCAGGTCTCAATCCAGGTCTCCAGCCAGGTCTGTGGCTGGAGACAGGTGAAAGACAACCATACATTGATGTGTCCCTCCCTCTCTGTCTCTCTCTCCCTTCTATCTCTAAAAAATAATAAATAAAACATTTTTAAAAATACACATGCAGTAAATAAGTACGGAATTCTAGACATAACAAAATTTTCTGATATTTTGCTATTAACTGCCATTTCTCGACCTTGATACTTCTATAATGGTCCACATTTTAGATTTTAATGTAGTCCTTTCTGCATGTGTGTGTGTGTGTGTCTGTGTGCGCATGCATGTGCGCGCACGCCAGTGCATATGTGTATATATTTATGCCTGTGTGTACAGAAAAACAAATGGATGGTCAATGATGGCCTAAAAGGAAAAAGGATCTTGTCACTAAGTGTCTGGACAGGTTACCCAGTTTTTTGTTCCCAGTGCATCCCACTTCCACTCCCATAGAACCATAAATCTATTGCTACCCAGTAATGTTTCAGTTTATTCTATTTATTCTAGTGAAACTCTTGAGGCAAATATCAGTAATGACTTCATGTTACCAAATGCTGTGGAAATTTCTCAATTTTTAAATGTTTCTTCTGGGCTTTTATAATTCTATAATATTTACAATTACCCTTTATTGGTGAAACTCTCTACACATTTTGCTTCAATGATCTGCTCCATTTGTCTCACCCAGCTGTTTAAGACTACAGCCAAGTGCTAAGCATTGTGCTAAGTGACGGGCAAACTGAAATAGAAAAGACAAGTTTCTCCCACATGGAACTTACACTTAAGTGGACATAAAAGACATAAGATAAATAAGTAGATGAATGGGCAACTATCTTTCTTCTGTGATAAATTCAATGAAAAAGACAAACAAGGCATTGAAGGAGAAATTGATAGGAATGGACCAGTTTAGAGCCAACAGTTGTGCAAGAGGGTAATGGTTCTGTACATGCTCCCCTAGTGATCTCACCTGGTAAATAATATGGAGCAGATTTCATTTCGCAAAGAGTAGAGGATAGGCAGAAGTGCAAGACCCAAAAAGAACCCAGTGACTGGGGGCGGGAAAGGTCATAGGGGTTGTCATAAGATGAGGCTGGAGAAATAAACAGACAGATTATGCAGGGCTTTGAGGTCTTGAGCAAATGAGTAGGTGCTTATTATAGGTCATTGAAAGCCTTGCAAGGTGTTAGGCAGAGGAATAACCTGATCCAGTGTTTATTTGAAGATTTCTCTGGCTGCTATGGGAAGCACAAGAGGCTTAAGAAGGATAGTGTGGCTGTCTCCTGCCACCCCTTTCTGGTCTCTGATAACATCTCTGGCTATTTTCCTCATTCCTTCCACCTGACTTTTATTACAAGGGTTTCTCTACATTTTGTTTTCAAGCCAATATCGTTTTTCTCTCTTCATGCATTATCTCTTGAAAAGCCCACCATAGTGTCATGACTTTAACACACCTTGATAGAATAATGCTTTCTAAATCTAAATCTCCTAGACAGACAACCTCCTGGCTTCCATCTTATACATTTGCCTTCCAATTGAACATATTCATTTGAATATCCATGGATGGCTAAAATTCAAGAATCCAAAATAAAATGATTTCATTTTCTTTAAACTGACTCTCTTTCATGTATTTTTTTTTTTTTTTTTATCACCATTTCAGACAATTGAACTGGGAATTGTCAGTCCAAGTCCAAATATAAAATTTATTTGGACACCAGCTTCCCACCATATCTATCAAATTATGAATTCCAAAGCTTCTCTTAAATGATTCTTGAATCCTTCTGCTTTTCTTCAACCATGTCTTATCTGCTGCAGTTCAGACACTTACCAGCTCCCTTCAGTCTCAGTGGCATTTATATTTTATTCTAGTTCCTTTGCAGCTAAATTCATCTTTCTCGATTATACCCTTCACAAGGCTTTGAGCTTTCAAGACTCAACTCTGGAAAGAGAGCTAAAGCAGAAAAAAATTTACAAAGCAGTCCAAATATATCAGAGATAATGGAGTAGTATATATCTAGAAACAACATATCACAAGGAAATCCTGACCCTCTTAGCCTTCTTCTCCTTGTCTCTGAAGGTGCTACCTGTGTTGTAGATTTGGATCTCCTACCTCAAGGGCTCTTGCCAGAGTTAATATGCAAGCTTATACTGGATTCACTCATCCCATTTCCAATTTATCTCATGTTTCTTTCTAAAATGTACATTTGATTACATCAACCCTCAGTTTAAATTTTTATTTCATGGTTTCTTCTTTTATATGAGATCATGTTCAAACACCTTAGTTTTTTTCTAGGACAAGTTTTAACACAAAGTCCTAGCCTTTGATCCTGACTCTCCTGTTTTCTACTGTTGTCATCACTCAAACCATACCAGAGGCCCAGTGTTAACTACACCCTCATTCTTGTTCATTTATTGCTAAACAAGGAGTTATTTTCTCATTCTATAGGTAAACTCACTATAACATTTCAAGAATAACTCACTCCTTTGCTGGTGTGCCTCAATGGATTAAGCAGCAGTTTGTGAACCCAAGTGTCACTGGTTCAACTCCCAGCCAGGACACATACCCAGGTTGCAAGCCAGTTCTCCAGCCAGGTCCCCAACTGGAGGCAGATGAAAAGCAACCGTACAGTGATGTTTCTCTCCCTTTCTTCCTTCCTCCTTTCCCCTCTCTAAAAAGAATGAGTAAAATATTTAATTATAATAAATATTCTTTAAAAATAAAAATGTGACTTCCACTGTGGAACTCTTCATCTCATGAATGTCTGTACAGACAGCCATAGAGTCATAAAGAAAACAGTAAACCACACTGAACAGCACCACAAACCCTGCATTGCATTACGGAATTACAATCAGGCCACAGGCTGTTTCAAAGGTCATGTTGTATCTTACTTGAGCTTTTATAGTGCTTAGTTCAGTGTTTTATAATTTTAAAAGCATGTAACACATGTTTGTGAAATTGGATGAATATGAATGGAAAAAATGAATGAATAAAGATGACTATAATTATAGAATTAGAAGTAAATTTAAATATTTCTTGGTTAAAGGAAATAGAGCAAATAATGAGAATAGTAAAAAAGATTTATTATATAGTGAAAATCAGGACCAAGATAAAAGAAAAATAGGGCAAAAAGAATCGAATGCTCTCACCATGTGAGGATAGTAATATTACGTTGATCACAAAGAAAAGTTATAATAGGTGACATGTCAGCAGAAGTTACAGATACATCAGAAAGAGGCAAAATATGAGACTAGGGAGAGAAAAAGAGACTGTGAAGAAATATGATAAGTTATAGGCATGAAGAAATTATAAAGAAACAAGGGAGGCAGAGAAAAAAATATAAGAAAGACTACATTATGCCTATGTTTTACACTTTTTTGAAACCTGAATTTGGGTGAGGGAAGATACATCCACATTGACAAAAGACATCCAAGTTAAAGGGGTTGAAGTTGAGGTGTTTAAAAAAGCAACAGAAGCTTTTTTTTTTAAAGAAAGCATAATTATCAAGATAAACACTGAAATTGGAAGAATTAACATAACATTCTGACTGGAGGGTTGCACTTTATACTTTCTTTCAATCACACATTGTTATTTGCCATCATTTCCTATCCCTGAGCTTTAAGATAAAACTGAGAACTTGATAGAAACATTCCTTTCTTAAGTCTTTTAAAAATATTTAAATTTAATCTTAATTGTGTTTTTTCATTACCATTTGGAGAACTGTTTTGTTAAGATTTGTCCTCTGTCTCTATGAAATGCAAATCCGTTTCTAACCTTGGATGGTACTTCTAAGAAAATATGCCACCTTCTGAAAAGTAAACATTGGTGTCATTAAAACCTGTTTTAAAATACCACCATTACAGAAAAATTTGAGTTATAGTTTTAAAAGATACTTATTTTCTTAAATCTTTAATAGTAAATCATTAACCTGATGCCTCATTCCCCCAAAATCTTAAGTACTTTGCCTGTGGACAAGAGCACTCTCCCTTAAAGCTACACAATACTTAAAATGAAATATTAGCATTGATGTATTTTTGCCATTTACTTCTCAGACCCGTTCAGATATTGCCAATCGTCTCAGTAATGTTTTGCCTGTCAAAAGGATCCATTAGTTGTCATATCTCTTTGGTCAGTTTCAGTCTGGAAGAGTTATTTTTATTTATTTATTTATCTATTTTCAGGATTTGATGTTTTTAAAGATTACTTCTAAAACTATTTTATAAAATTCAGGTTGCATGTGGTTTGTGATCAGATTCAGCTTATGCTTCTTTAGCAGGAAAATCATAGTGTTGCCAGTTTCTCACTGCAGCCTATCAAGTAGTGAATGGCTTTTATTTTTCTCAGAACTGATGATTTCATGTTGATCACTTAATTAAGATGCTGTCATCAAGCTTTTTCCAAGTAAACTTCCTCTATTCCTTTCAGTAATTAATAAGCATTTTGTGGCATGGTACCCTGTAATAATATATATATATATATATATATATATATATATATATATATATATATATATATACTTTCCTCACACAACTTTCATATTATTTTTTATTATTATCTGCATGCACTTATGGTTTATTATTTTTACTTAATGGGACCATCAGCATTCACCTGAGAACTTGTTAGAGAGACAAATTCCCAGGTCCCATTCCATATTTTTGCTTCATTATAAACTCTGGTGGGGTTCCCAGGAATCTGTTTTAAATATTTCTATAGGTGAGACATGCCAAGTTTCCATACCATTTGAATACTGAATCTCAATGCTTACTCTATATTAAAAATCAGGAACTATTAAAACAACCAAATCTTGGATCTCATCCCTAGAGACTAAAAACATAAATTGCTTTTGGATGGGGGCCTCATCATCAATATTTTTGTTTGTTCCCTAAAGTGAGTCTAATATGCAGGTGTAAAACTGGAGGATTTTATCTGAGGCCATGGTTCTCAAACTTGGCTCCACATTGTAATCAGCAAGGAGAGCTTTAAAAAGTACTAATGCCAAGGTCTCACCCATAGAGATTCTAATTTAATTAATTTTGAATGCAGCATGAGCATCATAATTTTAAAATATTATAATCACTGGAGAATTTTCAAACCTACTGTTGCCCAGTTCAGGCCACTCCCTATGCTAATGAAATCAGAAACTCTAGGAGTAGGTTCAAGCATCAGTAATTTAAAAATTCTCTAGGTGATTACAATGCACAGCAAGTTTGAAAACCAGTGCTCTGGGTCCTTCTACACCTCATGTGTATTCCATAACAAGGCTACCCCATTTTAATAATAAAATTATTTCTTACAAATCTGTAATGCATGTCAGCGGGGTGCTAAGAAGTTTGAGTTTAAATGTAATTATGAGGTGAATTAAGTTCTGCCTATGATTATCTAAGGAATTGTGTTGACTAGTTACTAGAGGTTTTCTTTTAAACTTTTGAGTGAAGCTGGTGTTTATTTTCATGCTAGGATTTTGTTGTTTTCTCTTAAAATAAAGTGGTTGATGTGGAAATGAACTAGTCAGGTGTTTGTCTCCCCCTAAGGTGAAGCTAGTTGGAAGGATAGTTGGATAGTTCAGAGGTAATAAAGGCATTGTATACCATCATCCATGTCCTTGAGGTAGAACAGAGAATGTCATTCAATCTCATGATAACAACTGTCATAAAGGAAATGAAATATGAAATGGCAGGCATAGTTAAGCCGAGTTCTCTTCAGACCATTAAGTGGTTAAGGCTGCTTTATGTCTGCAGCCTATCTTATATGCTTCCAAGGTACAATCTTCAGTGATGGCAATTATGAAATTCCTAGCATTGTGTTTGCAGCTACTTGAAATTTTGATTCCTCTTGTTCCAATTACACTCATGCCATTGTGTGTGCTATTTTTTTTCTTTTTTCAAATGACATTAAATGTTGCCTTTTGCAGAACATTTGTTGGGTAAAAAATAAAAAGTGGTGGGGTAGAAAATGTCATCAGAGGAGACCTGCAAAATAACACCATGAAAAGGATAGCATATTGCAAGAGGCGCCGATATGGTAGATGGTCCTTATTCAATGAAGAGTGAATCTAGGCCTAACGACCAGATGGCAAAGCTGAACACAGAAACTCCATATGTGTGATGGCAGCGAGGGACAGCCATTGACATACTTGCTTTTCCAGCCAAATGCCTCAGCAGATGCAGAGTTTTACACTTTAACATTGCAATATGGCACTGAAACCCAGGAGAAGAGTTAGATGCAAGATTGAAAGCTGATTTAAAGTGGCAGAGAGTTTAAATCAGATCCCATCCTATCAGGGTGAACACTATGAACAGAACATGAAGTGAGATAAGTACTCTTTAGGATTGTATTTTGGATCTGCTGGTCTTGTCAAGTTTTCTAAAAAGGAAGTAAATGTGGTCATATTAGTTGTAGGCTTCTTCCTGTCCTCAAGCGTTTCTACAAAAATAAAATAAAATAAAAACTAAGTTTTAGGAAAGGATTATTAAAGGAAAGCAGCATTAATGTGCTCTGCCTGGAGTGTGAGAGCTCATAACATGAGTTATTTCCACTTTGGATAAACTGCATGATGTACTTGAAAATTAGATTTTCATTTAATTGCGTTTTTCTGCGTGAGGCGCTAGAGGTAGCCGTCTTTGTGGGAAGGCTTCGAAAGCCCTAGGAAAAATTTAGTTAAACACACACACACACCACACACACACACACACACAAACTTAACAACCCCAAGATTTCTGTTTTAATATATATTTTGGGGGAATATTGAAAAACATCAAAGTTTTTCGAAATTATTAAGCTTTGGGCTAGAAAGTCATTTGCAGGGTTGTTTTCCATAAGGAAGATGACGGACAAAGGCAGCAACAGCAAATTCATTTCCCCATGCATGTCCTAAGTTCTGCAGGAAAGGGAATTCTGCTCCACGTTCACTTAGTCCATGTTCTTGGTGTGCTGTACTCTTGAAGCCAATGGTGCGTGTCAGCTCTGGTCCTATCTCAACCTGCTTTTGCCATGGGACCTATTGGCCTGCTGAGAGTACAAAATGCCTTCTGTGACTGCTGTTTTCCCTTGCTCTCTAACCTTCTGTGTTCCTGGGTGCATCTTGAGATTCAGGGATATAAAACTTCTATTCGCTGGCCATACCTGATATTTTCATGTCATTGCATTTTCGCGTCATGGTTATTCCACTAAATGTGACCCCCAGTTTCCTGTATTGTATTAGTTTCCAGTGTTTTCTTTTTGAACGTGAATAAATGTGATCATGGTTCCTTCGAGGACAGAAATAAAGACTTTAATTCTTATTTCCCCTTGGTGCCAGGGGCACTGATATTTAATTAGTATTTGTGAAATTGAATTAGTGATCATGAGACTTACTGTGTCCATATGTTGCACTGAGAAAACCTGGGAGAGAGGAGGAAAGTGGCAAGAAATAAAGTTATATTATTGTGGCTCACATGGTAGCAGGCAGTGGGGTAGAGTCCAAAGGTACAGATCTGCTCCCTTCAGTAGGCTTGGTACCTACTAGGTAGCAATGCACCCACCATGCTCATTACATTGTGCCCAATTCACACTCCACCTCTTGCAAAAACCATCCCTGATGACACTAATGAGCTGTTATTTCTGTCTCTGATAAATTCCCAGAGTAAATTGTTTAAGAGGTAATAAGCAACTGCAGTAAGTGTGCTCATACTAACAAGAGTAAAAATTCATGGGCATGTACTAGATACCAGGTACTACATTAAGTGTGCATTCACTTAGTTAATCTTCCCAATAATTCTATTCAGTAAGCATGCTGATTGTCTTCATTTTTAGAGATTACAAGAAGCTTAGGTATATTCCAAGGTTGAAATTTGGTAAATGACAAAACCTGAAATTAAAGCTTATTCTATATCATTTTAGCACCCAAACCTTAATTGCTATGATATTATTTTTTAAAAGATTTTATTTATTTTTAGAGAGAAGGGAAAGAGAGGAGAAAAAGAGGGAGAGAAACAACTATGTGAGAGAGAAACATTGATTGGTTGCTTCTCACACATGCCCCAACTGGGGACCTGGCCCACAACACAGGCATGTGCCTTGACTGAATCCATCCTGTAATCCTTTGCTTTGTGGGACAATGCCCAACCAACTGAGCCATGCCTGCCAGGTAGAATATTACTAAGTTAATATTCACTGCCTGTCTTAGTCTATTTTGGCTAATACTGAAGGCCTTTCAAGTCATCTGAGTACAACCAAACACTTTTTTTATTATTAGCCCCAGAACATGGCCTTAGAATATTTCAATGTGCTTTTGTTTCCATCAGCTGTTTTTGTCACTTGAGATTATTTTACCCGGCACCCCTACCCCACAATTGATTTAAGTCAATCCCCATGTTCACACAGAAACTTCCTCTGGCCTTTTAAACTCAGAATGATCAATTTATCTGAAGTGGCTTCAAATTTGTCCACATCCCTTTATCTCCCAGGAACTATACTCACCCACATTGCCAGCATTTCTCACCTAGACCACTACAAACAGGCCTTAACCAGTCACACTGTTTCCTCTCAGATTTGTTATTTCTCCTTTTCCCCAAATGATCTTTTCAAACCATGTCACCCACTGTAAACCCATATTCGAGCAGCTTTAGGATAAAAACCTATGTCATTAAACTTAGGCTTCTGAGTAACTTTCTGGGCTCAGCTGACCTGGGCATAACCCTGACTCTTTCCTGCCCTCCTGTCTATGTCTTAACCCAAGATTGTTTTCAGGCTGTGTTTTTCCCCTGGGCTTGTTCCACCTCTGCCCAGTTTACCCGGGAGCATTCTGCAAATTTAGAACATCTGAGTATGAAGAACCAACAATCTCAAAGTCATTTACTAACTTATAGCCAAAGAGTGAAACCGATAGAAAAACTGAAAACGTTTTCTAGTTTCAGTTAAGTTAATCATGACTTTTATTAAGTTGCCCAATGTTTTACGGAGAGAATGAGTGAAAATTAGCAGCATAATCCATGATTGAAGGGATACATGAACACCAGGACTCATAACATTAGAGTGAGTTGTCTTATTCCATATTTTCCATACCTATATACCTATTGCACATTTCCTACAAAAACATCTGATATATCAAATGCTGTTCTTACCATACAACCTTGACATTTCTTCCATTCAGTGATAGCTATCTATATCCCTTTTCATCAATGTTGGGCAGAGTTTCATAAATGCTTTAACCAACAGAATACAGTGGAAGTGGAAGTGAAAGTGATGCTCTGAGACATAGTCAATCAAACATGCATATTTATTATCTTCAAAACATGGCCATAGCACATGAGTAAAACACTCTTCTCCCTTGCTCTTTTAGAATTTTTATTCTTGGAACCCAGCTGTCATAGCTGTGAATAGGTCCACAGAGAAGTTGTGTGGAGAGACCACAAGTAGGAGTTCCAGTGTTCAGTTCAGTTGAGATCCCTACTAACATCAACCATCAGATATATGAGTAAGGAAGGGTACTGTGAAATGATTCCAGTCCTGACCCATTGAGTTATCCCATCAGCCTACTGGGGTTTGCCTGGACTCTTTACACAATGTGTGAGCATAGTAAAATGGTGATTTTATATCAGTTATTTTTAGACCCTTTTATTATGTAATGATAATACCCCCCACCCCTAACTTTAATGATGATCCCAGAATTCACTATCCTCCTTCAAACAGGTAAAAGCCATGAGACTCCTGAAGAAATAGTGCGGGCCCAAGTGCAGATGATAGTGATTTCAATAAGAAACAGTCTGGGAAATTCCCAAAAGGAGGTCTTGCTCTCCTTTAGTATCTTTATTTTCCTTCTCTCTGTAGTCTTTTCTGTGTAGCTGTTATGTTAATAGAGATCTGCAGTCAAGTCCCACTTGGATGTCCTAGCAGGCCCATGTTGGAGTCCAGGATAAAGAAGAACCAATTTGATATCTTAAGGCAGCTTGGCTTTAGACGAGAAGGCTGGTTATCCCTAGGAATCAATTTTCTTTTCTTTGTTCTTCATTTGCCATAAAAATGGTTTACCTATAAAGTCAGCTTTTTTTCTTTTTTTAAAGATTTTATTTATTATTTTCAGAAAGAGGGGAAGGGAGAGAGGCAGAGAGGGAGAGAGACATCAATGTGTGGTTGCCTTTCACCTGCCTCCAGCTGTGATCCTGGCTGGGGAATCAAACCAGTGACCTTTGGGTTTGCAGAGTCTGCACCTTATCCACTGCGCCACCAGCCAGGGCTTTAAAGTCAGCTTTTTATTAGTTAGGTATCTATAACTAACTTGCTTTGAAGTTTAGAACAGAATTGTTGGCCAACATTGTCTTACTTTGGCTGCTATAATAGTCCATAGACTGGAGGCTCCTAAACAACAGAAATGTATTTCTCACAGTTCCGGAGGCTGGAAGTTTGAGAAGGGGTGCCAGCATGGTTAGGTTCTAATGAGGATCCCCTTCTGGGTCAAAGGTGGCTGTCTTTTCCTTGTAGCATCACGTAGCAGAAAGAGAGGGAGAGACCTCCCTGGGGGACACCTTCATGACCTAATTCTTGCAGAAAGGCCTCACCTCCTAATGCCATCACATTCAGAATTAGGATTTTAACATATGAATTGGGGGTGGGACATGGTGGTGCACAAACATTTAGTCTATAATATATGTTCAGGCAAGGATTAGAATGTTTATTTACCTGGAGTATCTGTTCTTAAATAATAAATTCATCTGAAACCTGTAGCTGAGACTGGCAGGTAGACTTCCACTGGTTTATGGTTCAGAGAATCTGTTTTCTGACTTTCTTCATAAAGATGTTTAAGATGACCTCATTTCTTTTAAATACTTTCTTTTTGCACAGTCACCATTCTTTTTTAAACTTTATTTATGTTTCTATCGAGGATACTGGAAATGAACAGACCCAAAAATAAGATAAAATAAGAATAGACCTCAATACATTTCATTCTTTTTGACAGAGTTTAAAATAGTATAAAATAATTAAAAGCCTAGAAATAAAAATACCTGAGGTAAAATTTTGGCTTTGTTCTTTATAAGGTATATAACTTTGATTAAGTTTTTTATCACCCTGAGCCTCAGCTCCATTGTCTGTAACCTGAACTGAAATAGTGCCAATCTCAAGGTGTTGAGATAAGTAGGTAAACTCACACTTGTATATCAGAATAGTACCTGACCCACAGAGTAACACTTAAGATGGGTGGAGGTCAAGAGATAAGAAAACAAGAGAGTTACAAGTAAGAGGTTAATAATTATGTCAATATATGTGAAGCACTTGCTCTAATCCAGGAACTGTGGTAACAATATGAAAACCTTTAGAATATAGTTGCCCTGCCTAATTAGGTTCAGGAGTTTCAATCCTAAGAACACTCTATGGTGAAAATGTGAGAGAAGTATGCAAGGGAATGTTATTTTAGATTTGAATGCTTTGATTATCTTGATTCACTTATATAGAATTATAAAAGATTAAAAATCCTCTCATTGATTATCTGCTACAGTTTTTTATTCTTTTCACTGTAGCTAAACATTTTATTTAATTATTAAATATGCATTGTATCAATTAAAACAATTTGTTTTATTCTGTGCTTCATTCTTATCTTGGTTTAGAAGCTGTAGTAGCCTCTTCTTATCTGTGGGGGACATGTTCCAAGATTCTCAGTGGACGCCTGAAGCCACAGATAGTGCCAACACCTACTATATACTATGGCTCTTTCTTATATATACTAACCTATGATGAAGTTTAACTTATCAGTAGGCATGGTAAGAGGTTAACAACAATAACTAATAATAAAATAGAACAATTATAACAATACACTGTAATATAAAAGTTATGTGGATGGTTTACGGACCATTATTAAGTAAGATCAGGAACTTGATCACAAACACTGTGATACTGCCACAGTGTATCTGATAACTGAGTCAACTATTTAAATGACTGATGGGCAGAAAGGACATACAATGTGGATGTGCTGGACAAAGGGATGATTCATGTCCTGGGTGGGACATAGCGGGAAGTCCTGACATTTCATCACTCTGCTTAGACTGGTATTAGTTAAAACTTTAAGTTGTTTATTTCTGGAATTTTCCATGAAATATTTTCTTTCTTTTATGGGTGTGAATATAGTGTATTTGACAAAAGTACTTTGCTTTTTTGTAACATAACATTTTAAGATAACAAGAATTACAAATGAGTATTGTATCAGGAATGTGTAGACTCCTGGAGATTTTTATATAATCTCCAATATATAATCTCTATTTAACAACGAGAATATACTCGTATAAACACAAATGCAGCATAATGATTTTCTTAGTTGACAAAGCTTCCTGTACAATTCACACATGTCAAACAGGCCTAATTAGCTAAAAACCTCTCCCTTATAAGGAGAATAAAAAATTCTGCTTGGCATTCTAGGGGCCCACTGAAACCTCCCAAATTTGTTAATAAGTGAAGAACAAGGCCTCTTATTAAAATGGAACCCTGGGAAGTTTTTCAACCATATTTGACCAAAAAGATTATATATCATTATGAAACAATAGTAAATTACTCACTTACTAACTAAAGTGGCAATAAAACCGTATCAAATAAAAATGCATGCTGGCAAAAGTTTAGTTCTTAGGATTCAGATGATTGTTTTCTTAGCTAATCAAGGGCCTGATCAAGACAATAGAAAAAAATATTTTAATGAAACAGAATCATGGCTTTCTGGGCATTCATTTAATATTTTCAAACTGTGGTAACTGGAACCATGGACAGGGAGACCATAGATGAGGGAAGGACTAATGTATTTTGAAAATTCCTAAAGGTAAGATTATATTTTTTGGCATTATATCTGCCAAGCCATTTAAATATCATAATCACTGTGTCAAGAAAAATCATCCAAAGCTTGGCTTTAAGGCAAAAAAGAAAAGAGCTGATGGTTTCAATGTTGTTTTGAAGACATCATTTAACATGTTCACATAAGGATTATTTAATTCTCTCAGTAAATAGACTGCTTTGACTTTGCTTTTTACCATTTAATGAAAGATCAAACAATTTGAAGCTATATATTAATCTATAGTTTATTTTTTATACAAAATAGAACTTTAAAAATTATTTCCTAGCTTCTTTAAATCATTCTTTAAAAAAATATTTTATTTATTTATATTTTAGAGAGAAGGGAAGGAAGGGAAAAGAAAGGGAGAGGAACATCAATGAGCAAGAGAAACATCCATCAATTGCCTTTCACTGGCTCCCAACTAGTGACCTGACCCACAGCCAAGACTTTTGTCCTGACTGGGAATTGAACCAGTAACCTTTCAGGACAATATCCAGCCAACCCACTGAGCCACACCAGTCAGGGCTATTGCTTTCTTTGACATCTAACACTTTGGTATTTATTTTTATTTTATTTTATATTTTTAAGATTTTATTTATTACTTTCAGAAAGAAGGGCAGGGAGGGAGGAAGAATGGGAGAGAAGTATCAATGTACTGTTGCTTTTCACCTGCCTCCAGCTAAGGACCTGACTGGAGACCTGGCTTGCACCTTGGTTATGTGCCCTCACTGGGGAATTGAACCAACAACCTTTGGGTTCGCAGGCCAGTGCCAATCCACTGAGCTACACCGGCCAGAGACTTAACACTTTGGTATTTAATGTAGCAATTTTATCTCTAATATTCATTTTTTTAAATTACATATAATATTTAATTCTTCAAATGCTCTTGGGACCAGCTTTATCAGCTAGCTGGAATCCTTATTAGTGCCCTTAAAAATCTTTGGCATATATTTATTTTATATTTGTATTAAAAATTATATTCTGACTCTTGTTATCTTCATGTCAACTAGGAGTTAAAAAGATAATATGAATTATTTAACTATAGCTATATTCTTATGGGTATATATTTTCCTCTAAGCACATTTTTAGCTGCATTTCACATTTTTTTGAGTTGTAGATTTTCATTATTATCACATACAAATATATTCCAATTATTTTTATTTCTATACTGGAACTATGAATTGTTAAGAAGTACACTTCTTAATTTCCAAGCATAAAATGGTTCTATAGTTATTTTTAATATTTTATTTCTAGCTAATTTGCAGTGTAGTCACAGAATGGACTGTGCATAATCTCAATCATTTTAATATTGATGAGACTGGCTTTATGGCCAGATTATCTTTTAATTTTAGAATAATTCCATTTGTAAACAAGAATATATATTCACAACTGTGCTTCACAAATTTTAATTCTTAATACATTTTAAACTCAAAAGAAATGATTATTTTTGTTTCATTAAGTTTATATTTAGTACAATTTACCAGTTTCCATGTTATTATTTGATGTGCAGCTATCTACATAGAATGATTTTTCTTCTAAGAAAAGTTATTAGTATTCTCTCTAAAACAGTTCTGGTAATATTTTTAAAGGTTTTTAGGCTTAATTTGCTTTACTCTAGAAGAATAAGCTTTGCTGTATTTTAAATTATTAACTAAGCCCTGGTGGGTGGCACAGTGGATAAGGTGCCGGCCTTCGAACCCACAGGTTGCTGGTTTGATTCCCCAGCCAGAGCACATAATTAAGTTGCAAGCCAGGTCTGTAGCTGGAGGCAGGTGAAAGGCAACCACACATTGCTGTCTCTCTCCCTCTCTGCCTCTCTCCCTTACCCTCTCTCTGAAAATAATAAATACAATCTTTTAAAAAATATATTAACTGAAAGTTAGTTTCTTTTGGTGCCATATATATATATATATATATATATATATATATATATATATATAATTTTTGGTGTTTTGTGTGTGAGTGTGTTGAAGTCAGGTGCCTACTTAATTGATGCCACTTGGAAAATTATTTTTTCCTGCTGATTTTATTATGTTCTCTTTGGTTTTGCTATTTAGCAGTTAAATACAGATAAGCTTAGATGTGGATTTATATCTTGGTTAAGCAGTTTAGGGCTTGTTATATGTATGGTTTGCTGTATTTCATCAGTTTCAATATTATTAAACATTATATCTTATATTACTTTTATATATCATTATATCACTTTTGCCCCATTTTCTCTTCTCTTCTAAAACATCAGGTACCAATAAATAATACCTTGTTGTTGCATTCTTCTCTATTTTATACTATATTTTAAAACTATTTTCTGTATATATTTATTTTTAGATATTATCTTTTACTTATTTTGTTAGCTATATTTAATCTGTTTAACTCATTTTTTGCATTTCTCATTCACTGAATTTTTAAATTATAGACTTTATAGTTGTTGTTTTTTTCTCTCAACTTTCATGTTCTCTGAAAATGAAAATTTCCAATTTTATCAACATAGGGATAGATATTTCAAAGGCCACAACTAGTGACTTCCATATCTAGAGCATTTGAAAATTTTATCATAGTGTTTCTTGTAGGGTTTTTAAATTAAAAATTAAGATTTTATTTATTTTTAAAATATTTGATTTTATTATTTTTAGAGAGAGAGAAAGGGAGGGAAGTAGAGAGGAAGAGAAACATCAATGTGTAGTTGCCTTTCACTTGCCTCCAGCTACAGACCTGGCTGGAGACCTGGCTAGAGACCTGGCTGGGAACCTGGTTATGTGCCCTGGCTGGGGAATCAAACCAGCTACTTTTGGGTTCACAGGCTGGTACCTTTCCACTGAGCCACCAGCCAGGGGCCAAGTTTTATTTTTAAATCTCCAAATGAGTCTTACTGTTGTTAATTTTATGCTGGCAATGTCAATAGAAAAAGTGTTTACAGGTATATTTGATACTTAGAATAATGTTTTTCCCTTAAAAAATGATTTATCTTTGCTCCTGGGGGCACTAGAAATCCAGGGCCATTTTGTCCAATTTTTGGAGGCTAAGTATATAAAACTGAGCTGCAGTCTTTGAAATGGCCTTTCTATTTTTTGGTTCACACTTTTTAAATGTTGTTCTTTTGTGGGATTCCAGTTCAACAAGGGGGTCACAGCACCCTCCCATGAGTGCTCTGGATATTAATATTTATATTTCTAGTTTCTCTGGGCTGTCAAAGTGCTCCCCTAGCCCCCAGTTTTCATCTCTGGATCCTACTCTCACTTATAGAACAAGCAGACAGGTGTGTGGGAATCATCTGCTTCCTCACTCACCTGGTACCAGGTAGGGAATTTCTCTCAATTTTGTTAGCTCTCTGATGGTTTGTGCTTTACACACCCCATGCAAACACATACATGTACCACATATGCATGTCATGTGCAGTTAAATTGTGCTCAGTATTGTATCAGTTAGAATATTGGTTTGCTTACATAGAAAATCTCCTCCCTCCTATTTTCAGTTGTCTTTGATCTGATAAATTGTACCCTCTAAAATTCAGAAACTCAGTCTAAAGTCTATAAACACCACAAAGTGTGCAAATCATTTCTTTTATTCCTAGTAGATAACCTCAGACCATGATGTCCTCATTCAAATATCATTTACTCAAGTATTACATAGCTATATAATAATTTTCAATTGGTAGAACAACAGATACAGTAGGGAGTGAGGAGTGACTTTTCTAGAGTCAAGCACACTAACTGCACTTTGAAGTAATGGTTGTAAGGAAGAGTTAGTCAAAATTCAAAACAGCAATCACCTGAAAAACAGTCCCTCCTACCTCAATACCATCTAAGAGCATTAATGTAAAATAATGAATGTTTATAATAATGTCTCCATGCTCTGCAAAAAAAAAAAAAAAGAAAGAAAGAAAGAAAGAAAGAAAAAGAAATGTTGCTTAGTGAGCTCCTTAGAAAGGTAGTGAAGTTTGTGATCAATTTAGTATGAATTTCTATATCAGTTTTTAAGCTTAGATTGGAAAATGTCCACTGTCTTCCCCTGTATGGGCAACTCCTGTAATGATTTCCATGAAAAGTTTCCTTTTCTTCCCCCAATTGCCTTTTTTTTTTTTTTTAAAGATTTTATCTGTTATTTTTAGAGAAGGGAAGGAAGAAGAAAGAGATAGAAACATCAATGTAGGGTTTGCCTTTTGTGTGCCTCCATCTGGGGACCTAGCTGGAGACCTGGCCTGATGATTCAGGTATGTGCCCTGACTGGACATTGAACCAGAGACCCATGGGTTTGCAGGCGGGCCCTTAATCCACTGAGCCACACCAGCCAGGGCCCCAATGACCTTTTACATTGCCAATAGTAATTACCCTTTTTAAGTCCACGTTTCTTTGTTGGATGTAATAAAACAATTTAGTTTCTATTAGTCATGTGGCTATATTTTAAATCATTAACTATTTTTGAAGTTGGAATATGTTTTAAAGGACATTTCCACTTTATATCCAGGAGCACTGGGCTGTTTACAGTCTAGAGGGAGGAAACGAAAGATTGCTGATACAGCAAATCTTTTTCTGCTGAGTCTTTTATTCATTTTGGCCAGTGGTACCTATTGGAGTCTTTAAATTATTACTTTTCTGTTCATATAGCCATGATGTATAACAAATTGGACATCAAGCTGAATAGATGCACTTACTTACGAAATTTATTTATTTATTTTGATCTCTAAACTAAACCAATCTCGTACCTTATCTGACCTCAATTAAACTCCTGGGAACGGAATGTATTTCTAAACAGAGGGGAATTTGGCCAAGAACCGCTCTTTGGTTTGCTCTACCAAGCAAATTATACACATTTATAAATGGAAACGTAAAAGAAAAAAGAAAGGCAAAAATAATATTTGCAAGCCCAGCATGTTTTGCTAGCATAGACCACTAGTCATTCATGCTTCAAGTAGTTGGCCTTAGCAAGTAGTGTGTCACCTTTTATTCCTATTAAGAAAGGCCATTTTATACTTGAGATTGTCTAAAAAATGTTGCACAAGTGCTTGGAATAATAGTGTGTAATATAACTGTAGCATTTTGAATAAAACCTTTAAGATTTTTGGTTTTTTTTCCTTCCGTTACACTGAGTTTAGAGACAATATTGTTTTTGAGAAACCTAAACAAATTTGCAATCCTAGTTAAATATCTATGCATTATAAAAATCTTATTAAATGTATCTAATCTCCATGTTCAATCCCTACTACATCATTTAATAATGTGCCTACATTTAAAAAATATTTTGTATTTTTATATTCTGAATGTGATCTTTATTGTATTTTTTACATTACCATTTAGGCCCTTTTATACTGTCCTCTCCCCCAGCCACACTATTGTCCATGTTCATGAGTCCTTTTTCCTTTTGCTCAGTCCCTCCACCCTTACGCTTCTCCCCTTAGCTGTCAGCCTGCTCTCTATGAGTCTGTCTGTCTATTTGGCTTGTTAGATCAGTGTGTTCTTTAGATTCCACATATGAATGAAATCATATGATATTTGTCTTTCTGGACTGGCTTACTTCCCTTAGCATAACTTTCTTCAGGCTCATCCATACTGTTGCAAAGGGTAAAATTTTCTTTTTTATGGCCAAGTAGAATTCCATTGTGTAAATGTCCCACAGTTGTTTTATCCACTTGTCCTTTGATAGACACTTGGGCTGCTTCCATATTTTGATGAATGTAATTAAAGCTGCCATGAACATAGGGGTGCTTATGTTTTTTCAAATTAGTGTTTTTGGGTTCCTTGAGATATATTCCCAGAAGTGTGATTGCTGGGTCAAAAGGCAGATCCATTTTTAATTTTTTTTAATTTTATTTATTATTTTCAGAAAGAAGGGCAGGGAGAGAGGAAGAAAGGGAGAAAAGGGAGAGCAGCATCTTGTATGGTTGCCTTTCACCTGCCTCCAGCTAAGGACCTGGCTGCAGACCTGGCTTGCAACTTAGTTATGTGCCCTGACTGGGTAATCGAACCAGCAACCTTTGGGTTTGCAAGCCTTTACCTTATCCGCTGTGCCACCAGCCAGGGCTATTTTTAATTTTTCGCTTTCCACAGTGGCTACACCAGTCAGCATTCCCACAATAGTACACAAGGGTTCCCTTTTTCAACATTCTCACCATCACTTGTTTGTTGATTTATTGATTATAGCCATTTTGACAGATGTGAGATGGTATCTCATTGTGGTCTTAATTTGCATTTCTTTGATGATTAGTGACATTGAGCATCTTTTCATATGTTTATTGACCATCTGTATGTTCTCTTTAGAGAAGTATCTATTCAGAGCCTTTGCTCATTTTTTTAATTGGATTGTTTGTTTTTTGGTATGGAGGTTTGCAAGTACTTTATAAATTTTGGATATTAACCCTTTATCAGATGCATTGGTGAACATGTTCTCCCATTCTGTGGGTTGTGTTTTTATTTTATTGATGATTTCCTTTGCTTTTTAGCTTGGTGCAGTCCAGTTTGTTTATTTTTTCTTTTGTTTCCCTTGCCTCGGGGGATACGTCCATTAAAAGATTTCTGCGGGCAAAGTCCAAGATTTGGCTGCTTCTAGGATTTTTATGGATTCAAGTCTAACATTTAAATCTTTGATCCATTTTGAATTTATTCTTGTGTGTGGTGTAAGAAGGTGGTCTAGTTTCATTTTCTGCATGTATCTGTCCAATTTTCTCAATACCATTTATTGAATAAATTATCTTTAGCCCCTTGCATGTGTTGGCTTTCTCTGTCAAATATTAATTGACCATAAAGGTGTGGGTTTATTTCTGGGCTCTCTATTGATCTATGTGTCTGTTTTTATGCCAGTACCAAGCTGTTTTGATTGCTATGGTCTTATAGTATAGTTCCTCCAACTTTGTTCTTAGGATTGCTATTGCTATATGTGACCATTTGTGGTTCCATATACATTTTTGAAATATTTGCTCTAGTTCTTTGAAATATGTCATTGGAATTTTGATAAGAATTGCTTTAAATCTGTAGATTTCTTTGGGTAGTATGGGCATTTGAATTATGTTAATTCTTCTTATCCATGAACATAACATGAACTTCCACTTATTTGTATCTTCTTCAATTTCTTTCTTCAGTGTCTTGTAGTTTTCCATGTACAGGTCTTTTGCATCCTTGGTTAGGTTTACTTCTAAGTATTTTATTCTTTTTGAAGCAATTGTGAATGGAATGTTTAAAAATTTCCCTTTCTGTTCATTATCCACATATAAAAATGCAACTGATTTCTGGATATTAATTTTATACCCTGCTACTTTGCTGAATTTATTTATCAGTTCTAAAAGTTTCTTGGGGTTCTTTATGTAAAGTATCATGCCATCTGCAAATAGTTTTATTTCTTCTTTTTCAGTTTGGATGCCTTTGACTTCTTCTGACCTGATTGTTATGACTACGACTTCTAGCACTATGTTGAATAAGAGAGGTAAAAGCAGATACTCCTATCTTCTTCCCAATATTAAGGGGAACACTCATAGTTTTTGCCCATTGAATATGGTGCTTGCAGTGGGTTTCTCATATATCATGTTTAGGTATGTTTCCTCTATTCTCACTTTACTGAGAGTTTTTATCATAAGTAGATATTGGATTTTATCAAAAGGTTTTTCTGCATCTATTGATAATATAATGTGGTTTTTATCCTTCTTTTTTTTTTATGTGGTGAATCACATTTATTGATTTGTGAATGTTGTACCAATCTTCCATTCCTGGAATAAATCCCACTTGATCATAGTATAATTTTTTGATGCATTGCTGTTCAGTTTGCTAATATTCTATTAAGGATTTTACCATCTATATTATTAGGAACATTGGCCTATAAATTTCTTTCTTTGTAGCATCTATGTGTTTTGGAATTAGGATAATACTGGCCTTATAAAATGAGTTTGGGAGCCTTCCTTCCTCTTGAATTTTATGAAATAGTTTGATAAATAGAGGTGTTAGTTCTTCTCAGAATACTTCACCTATGAAGCCTTCTGGTACAGGGCTTTGTGTGTGTGTGTGTGTGTGTGTGTGTGTATGATTATGTTTGTTTTGTTTTGTTTTTGTTTGTTTTAATCACTGCTTTACCTCATTAGGTTTAATAAGTCTATTCCAATTCTCTGATTCTTCCTGATTTATTTTGGGAAGATTATATGTTTCTAGGAATTTATCCATTTTATCCAGGTTTTCTAGTTTGTTGGCATATAATTGTTCATGATATTTTCTTAAAATCTTTTGTATTTCTTTGGTGTTAATTATTTTTCCTCTTTCATTTCAGATTTTATTTATGTGAGTCATTTATTTATTTTTTTCTTGATATGTCTGGTTAAAGGATTGTCAATCTTGTTTATCTTTTCAAAGAACCAGCTATCTGATTTCATTGATCTTTTGTATGATGTTTTAGACTCTGTTTTCTTTATTTCCTCTAATCTTTATAATTTTTTTCCTCTACTCACACTGGGCTTTATTTGTTGTTTTTTTGTTTTTGTTTTTGTTTTTTCAAGCTCTTTTAAGCATAAAGTTTGATTGTTTATTTGAGCTTTTTTGTTTATTTTTTGAAATTGGCTTGTAATGCTATGAATTTCCCTTTTAGGGTTGCTTTCTCAGTGTCCCACAGATTTTGGATTGTGGTATCTTCATTTTCATATGCTTCAAGGCACCTATTGATTTCTTCCTTGACCTTGTTGTTGACTTATTCATTGTTTAATAACATGTTATTTAGCTCCCATGTCTTTGTGTGTTTTTCAGTGTTATTGTGATTAATTCTAGTTTCATAGTGTGTGGTCAGAGAAGATGTTTGGTATGATTTCAATCTTCATAAATTTATTGAGACTTGTTTTATGTCCTAACATGTAGTCTATCCTAGAAAATATTCCATGCACACTTGGAAAGTATGTATATTCTGGTGTTTTGGGGTGAAATTCTCTGCAAATATCAATTAAATCTATTTGATCTAGTGTGTGGTTTAAAGCTGCTGCCTCCTTGTTGATTTTCTGCCTGGAAGATCTATCCATTGAAGTCAATGGGCTGTTAAAATTCCCAACTCTGACTGTGTTTCTGTAATTCTCTCCCTTTATATCCATCAAGATTTTCTTTACATTCTTAGGTGATCTTATGTTGGGTGCGTAAATGTTTACTAGGGTTATATCCTCTTGATGGATTGTTCCCTTTATCATTATTTAGTGTCCTTGTTCATCTCTTATTATAGCCTTGGTTTTAAAGTCTACTTTGTCAGATATAAGTACTGTTACCCCACTTTTCTTTCTTTTCCATTTGTATGAAACGTCTTTTTCCAATCCTTTATTTTTAAAGATATTTATGTGTATCTTTCGATCTGAGATGGGTCTCTTGGAGAAAGTATATATACGAGTTTTGTTTTCCTATCCATTTAGCTACCCTCTATCTTTTGGTCAGAGCATTTAAGCCATTTTTATTTAAGGTGATTATTGATAGATACGTATGTAGTGTCATTTTATTGTTAGGTTGTTTTACTCTGCATTTTTCTTTTTTCTTTTTCTTCTTAAAGCAAGCCCTTTAACTTTTGTTGCGGTACAGATTTGGTGCTAACAAACTCCTTTAGGTTTTTCTTGTCAGGGAAGCTCTTTATTTTGCCTTCTATTTTAAATGATAGCCTTGCTTCAAGCAGCCTTGGTTGTAGGTCCTTGCTTTCTATCACCTTGAATACCTC
This sequence comes from Noctilio leporinus, assembly GCA_004026585.1. NCBI lineage: Eukaryota > Metazoa > Chordata > Mammalia > Chiroptera > Noctilionidae > Noctilio > Noctilio leporinus. The sequence goes on from PVIW01010061.1 coordinate 38,384, forward strand.
ACACCACTTCCTTCTGTATGCCTGCCTTTTAAGTAGGTAAGATAGACAGTTTCAACCATCTACTATGGTTTTCTATTGCATTTAGTGCCCAGACATCAAGGATGCTAGGCATCCTGCAATGTGTACACTAGTCTCTCATAAAAATATGTAAATAAATAAAATCTCCAAATACTAGGTGATGGAACAAGGTTATTGAAAGAAAGAAAGGAGGAAGTTTTTAAAATTGGAGAACATGGAATCTATGGGAGGGAGGGCGGTGCAGGAAGCATGGACATAAAATGTCTTCAGCCCTCAGGAGGCAGAGCACATGTATCTGGGAACATAGAGACACAAAGGCATGGAAATGGAACTCTCAGCTGAGAGGGCATTAGAGACAAACCATTCTCCCCAGCCCAGTTTTGCATCCTGGAATACGGACAGGGTTTAAGAGTTTGGATTTCAGAAAGTTTTTCAGCCAAAAAACAGAATTAAAGTGACAGAGTATGTGAGATCTCAGTGGAATCACTACCTCCTGACAATGGCTGTAAACATAAGTTCTAATTCTGGGTAAACGCTTGAGGAAGTTTCTGCCTTCAGATAGCATTTTTTATTTTTTTACCTTTGTGCCATTAATTAAATATGTTATCCTAAAGGTAGAAGATCCTTATCTTATCTGAAGGCAGTGAGTCTGGTCCCTAGAATTCTCGGCACCAGAATTTTATGAAAATCAAAGGCTTAAAAACATCATCTGAAGAGTGCCTCTTTCAGCAATAGACATATTTTGGACTGCGGTTTCTGCTGAGAACAACTGGAAATGTTGAGCAAATTATTAATAATAAATTTGTAGGAAGATGTCAGAGAACTTTCAGATCAATGACAATTTAAGTAACCAACATCTTATGAAAAGTAAGTCCCAGAATGGTGAGCTCAACTTTTGACATCCTCTTTTTCTCTCCACTTTCGGCTACAGCTGAGCGGCCAAGAAAGCTCACGGTAGGTAGGTGTTCTCTGTAGACTCATAGAGACAAAACATAGAGTTCAGACACTTCCAACAAGAAGTTTTTGAAATCCATCACACTTTCTGATAATTATTTGAACTTTTTCTTTCAGTTGGATTGAAAGTATGTGACATTATTGAATTTCAGATAGTTTCTTCTTGTTTAATCTTCTATTGAAAAGCAATTCTCATATAAATCCCCAGGAGGTCAACCTTTTTCGCAGGCTGAGCAGCTGTATTCCTCTAAGTGTTTTCACTCTTTGGGTATTACCTATTTTCTTTCACGTAGTTTCCACTGTAATTTATTGTAACTAACAACTGTCCCAAATGACCTCATAATATCCCTAAATTTCTTCATTAATTTTCACTAACTGGTAAACTAATGGAGGCCTCCAATAATGTATTGTTTCTCAATGGAACTGGTGACTTGTATAAGACTGAATATAATATATGTCATCACTAAATGTTTCTTTGATTTTTAATTTGTTAACCCTTTGGTTCTCTCATATACCTCCTATTATTTCTACTATTTATTTCAGAATAAGATTATATCATTTCTTAAATTCCCTTATTCAACACACATTTATTGATTTCCTACTATATTTCATGCACTGTGCAATTAACTGAATTTAAAAACATAAGAGACACAGAAACACTTTAATAAGCCAATAGCTTTGTGAGGCAATAAATATATATATATAAATATCACCTTGAAACACAATGTTGAATTACCTTGGACCAAGGGAATGTAAAACTACCTTGTACAAATGTGGTTGAGATTAATGTAATATGGTCTCCTAGGGATAGGACATATAATCTAAAAGAGGAAATGAGGAAATACATAATTGGTAAAGATATGGTGTCTATACCCTACCCTAAATAGAATACATCATCAAACATAAAAATCATGCTATTTTGATTATGAGATTCTTTAAATTGTTGAAAGAATTAGAAATTGTGGAACCTCCAAATAATCTGTTTTTCCACTCAAAATTGGCAGTTAATGTTTAATAAGAAATATTTTGTGGGCAGCCAAATGTTAGGGTTGGAACACAGCCCAAAGAAAACTATGATATAATTCTGTGGGTTTATTATTCTTTGGGAGAAATGCAGATAATTGTTTTAAAATAATTTTGATATACCAGACCCCTCATTATCTTATTCTGACTCTCACCAGCCATCACATTAAGTTAGTAGTCATACTGAGTCTCTAGAAGTCCTTCTCATGTCCCATAATTTACCTCTGTTCCTCTTCTGTATGAAACCTTTCTTCTTATCTTCATCCTGCCCCCAACCCCCTTTCTTAGCTCACTGTCTCTATCAGTCAAAACTCAAACACTACTGTGATTTTTTTCTCCTTACCCATCAATGTTGGGCACATAGAATAGAATAGTTCCCTGTATTTGGATCATAGAGTGGGGATAAGATAGTGGTAAGAGACAAATTTAGGATTATAGGAAAGGGCTAGATGATAGATAGCTACTTAGGTCAGTTTAACAAATTTGAACTTTACCTTGTGAGTAATAATTGGAAGACGAAGACACTGAATAGTTTTAAGCAAAGCAGAAACATTCCAGCCAATAGTACTTCATCCTTCTCATACATTGTCATGATTGAGTTCATAGTTTCCTAAAATGCCAGCCAGAATAATTTGAGGGTTAGAATTGAAAGCCTATTTAAATTAAGCTCAATTGCATATTCTTATTGCTAATCCGTTTTTTGAATTTTAATCTCTCATTTCTATCTGCTTGTGGACAATTTCCATTTAAATATTATTTTACATCAAAATAGTCCCGTGTATGTAAACTCATTAACAATATCCTCCTCTGACCCTATTTTAGTTAAAAGTCCTTCTCTATTCTTACTAATCCAGGATTGAATTGTTGTTGTTGTTGTGGAAGTGTAGAAAAATTGTAAAGTAAAAAGTAGAAAATCAACCCAAAATTGTTATCCTGCTACCCAGAAAAATTGTTTAGACATTCTGAACCGCACTATTACATATACATAATGAAAAAATTGAAAGACATACCATGACTACTTAGAGTGTTAATTTTTTTTTAAAGATTTTATTTATTATTTCCAGAAAAAGAGGAAGAGAGAGAGGCAGAGAGGGAGAGAGGGAGAGAAACATCAATGTGTGGTTGCCTTTCACCTGTCTCCAGCCACAGACCTGGCTGGAAGCCTGGCCTGCAACATGGTTATGTGTGCTGGCTGGGGAATGGAACCAGTGACCTTTGGGTTCACAGGCCAGTGCCTTATCCATCTTGCTATCAGCCAGGGCAGAGTGTTAAATTTTTGACTCTATGGCTACTATTCCTTCATCACCCTCATTCAACCCACTCAGTGTTTTGAGTTTGTTAGAGTGGGAAAAAGCCAAAATGCCCCACTTTGCTTTTGGAGATGGGAGTGGAACACTGAAGTAGGCCATTTTTCCTGAGAGAGGTACTTTGTATATGTATGGCTGGTAGCTAGTGTCTTGGTTATGCAAATCCTGGGTAAAGATCTCCCCACAAAAAGATGGGAGGGACTTTTAAATGGTGATGAAAGAATTTACAGGATTACATCACAATTGGTCACAGGCCACCATTATGGTTTAAAATAGGGCGAAGGACACTCAGCCTCTTTCTCTCCCTTCCCGTCCCCCTCCCCTTCTCCTGGATGACTGTCAGACAGACATGTGGCCTGAGAACTCACCTAGTTTGAGAAGGGTGGAGCAAAGGGGAGAAAGGGAGACATGCAGTTTGCATGGAGTTAGGGAATGACCTGTGGTATAAGAGTTGGGGAGTGTGCGCAAGCTATAATTGGGTACAGCTGCTACCGGGAACTTTGAATTTATAACTGGAATGCTCAGTTGCGAACTGTTGTGTTTCTGAAAGGTGGTATCTTTTGCTTGTCTGTTTTAAAACAAGCCTTACCAGGCAGGATTGCATATTTTGGGTGTTTTTAAAAGGGAGGGGATTTAATGGCATAATAGCACCTTTAATATAAAACTGTATACCTCTCAAATAAACAAAATACCTTTCTTTTCACCAAACTCTGTTATTAAGAGTCATTCCCTGTGGTGGGCAAAATGGGCCCATTGAAATTGAGGACCCCCTCCCCGACAAAGGGTCCTGTTACAAGTTCAATTTCTATCAAATACACTTTCTATTCTCATTGCTACTGTTCCTTGCCTGACTCCCAATGATCCCATCCCTCTGTTAAAACTGAAACATATTTCATCCTTGGGCTGGTGGACCTTTTGTCCTTAACTCTTGTGAAGAGGATTCCCTTACTTTTAAGATAAAATCAAAATCTGGAAATTGGATTCAAATTTTTCTGTGGTGCATGTGTCCCTCTCCATATTTTTCACAGTGGTTCTAATACAAATCTCTGTTGCAACTCATAGAGGACCATCTCCAAATTCTCCACAGCCCATGTTTAGAGGAGGGGGTGAAGGAAATGATACGGCTTTTAAGGTACTTTGCATATCTATGGCCCTAGCTAGGTAATAGTGCTGCTGCCCAGGTAGAGGGGGGCAAATGGGCAGATGATACAGTTTAAGATACTTTGCATATCAAAGACAAGGAAATAGCTGGGCCTTTCCTGAAGGGAAGTAGTGCTGAGACCTGGGTAAAGCTGCTAGGATATCACTTAAGATACTTTTCATAACAATGAGGTATGGAGTGCCAGTCAGCATTTAGAATTAGGGGAAGCCATAAGGAAAGGGTCAGATGAAGAGGGTCCCACATCTGCCATGAAGTCTGATATTAAGGAAGGGCCATGCTGTTTGAAAGGATAAAGAGGGGCTGCATCCACCATGAGAAGAAGCGCCATGGGAGGAGCATGATAGAGGAGCATGATGGAGCTGCAGGGGCAGCAGCCACATGAGAAGTAGCCATGCAGTTTGTAGTCAGGACTCGGCCATGCAGCCTGGGCTAGTTGGGAAGCAGGCATGCTGTTGCTCTGATCGATCGTGCCTGCTCCAACTGACTCCAAAGCTACCAAGGACTCTGCCTTGCAGTTTTAGATTCTACCTAGACTCTTGGGACATGGAACATATGGAAAGGATACTTTCTTAGGACCTGTGCTTTTCTGGGACTTCACTGCGATCCAGTGTAACATGGTACATACTTTCCTTGACTATTATACAAAGGCTAAAGACAACATACCCCATATCCTGAAGAAGAGAGCTGACAGATAAGGGATGTGGAGCTATTGGGCTTGGTTTTGGTTTATATGGGAAGCAAGGCAAGTGGGTGTCATAGGAAACAGGGCTCTAAGCAGGAGTGCTCACAGTGCCCCCTTCCCCCATTGGAATATTGTAAATACAGACCTGTTTTTCTCAACACTAACTTTTGGGTCATACATCAAGGCACCATGTGAATTAGCCCTGCTTTGCTCAGTTACACAGCCTCAAAGAAACTCAGATGCTCTTACTTTTAATGAAAACATTCTCAGTTCTCTCTGTAATTTGAACTCCTTTTCATAGATTAAGGCCCAGATAATTCTTAACTCTCCAGGGAAGTCCTCACTGATGAAAGACCCTATCTAGGAAAGCTATTTCAATCCCTAGGACTCTTGTAGTAGTGGTTTTTCTCTCCCCAGTCCTTTACATTGTTAACCTCCAAGAAACAATTGATATCCAGCACCATCTCTGCATGCACACATAATACTGAGAGTGCGTTCTACGAGTTGATATATGACCAAACAAATAGTGTTTATATTATATCCCAAGAGTACCCAACCGCATACTGCATTATAGATAGCAAAATTATAGATTTCATTTAAACAATATCCTTTACCTAATATTAGATGTAGAAACTGAGCTCCAGAGAAGGTACATTGTTCGTACAAGGATTCAAGACCAGTGAGGCAGAGCCACTCCTTGAACCCACATCTCCTGACATGTGGTCAGGGATTTCACAATAACCAGTCCATTTATGGATCAAATAACTTGCCATTTTGTGTGAAAACAATCTCTGAGGCTGATGAGCATGCACGAAGTTATTACATTCTTTGACAGGATCATAGTGTCTACAAACATTTCCATGGGTCTCTGTTAGAATTCTTTGTCTTGGTGCCACTTCGTCCATGAGTATCAATGTCTTTTTTAATCACCTTGGGCTGTAAAGGTAAACACAGGATGTCACCTTAAACTTCAAATTATCTTCTCTGTTTCAGTCACATCTCACCTGTGGATTTATTTATTTTGAGAAAGTTGATATAGCTAGTTATATTGAAAAGGGACTGAATCCTAGCATGTAAAGTGTTAATTCCTGTCAGACTTTGTATTCCACTTTTCAGGAAAGTTTGCAATTTAACTACAAACAGTCCTGTAAACTGAAGGGAACAGTTTCTAATGGAGTGATACTAAACAATTTGGTAAAGAGACAGAGAGATGTTTTTGAGTTGAGATTCCTTTAACTACATCTGTATTGATAGTTTCAATGTTAACCTTTTCTTATCTGTTCTCAAATAATTGTTGCCATAATGTGCACAAAGATAAAATAGTTTGAATTTTAAAAGTCTGAAGAAAGGGACAAGCTGTTAGATTCTTAGATAGTGGTATTCTTGCATAATTTTAGCAGCAGCAGTCAAGACATCACTCACTGTTCAACTTTGTCTATTAGAGAGAAGCCTTCCAGTGAATTTATTGTCCTTTATTAAAATACATAGCTGTTTGGGGATGGTAGCATGTGTATTTTCCAGTGAATTGGGTGTAGGCAGAGAGTGCCTATACTTCAAGTAACATTTACCAATTATTTACACTTCAATACAAATGAGTTTATTAACATCTTTTTGTTATAGCAATATTTGAAGAAGAAGTTGCTATGCATTGGAAGAGGCAAAAAGATGTGGTTTGGTGGAATAGAATAATGAATTTAATGAGGAAGAGAAAATGGAAGATGCGGAGGAGAATCTTTGCATTAGCCTTAAATCGGCAAAATTTTACCACAGATAATATAAAATGGTGCCATGAAATCAAGAGAGTGACCCAGATAAATCTCCTTGTCAAATAGTGTGTTTTTCCTATTCAATGCATCACTTCTGGTTCTTTATTTTCCCTCAAAAATTTTCTCAAGAGAAAACAAACGTTCTAGAAAATAGAATGTTCAAGGTACAAAATGACATCTCAATTACTTGCACATTCATTCATTCTTACAAGTAAAATCCAATTGATCAATAATGTTTGCTGTCCTGTACCCCATTAAGCAGCTTTTCTTCCTACTGTATCTCTACAAAGCTTTCTATTCCCACAAGACAAAGATGGAGAGAATAACAACAAATGTTTATCAAGGAGAAGGAGAATATATGGAATATTAAATCTGTTTTATGTGAATCCTAATTTATCCCCTTTAGAGTGAAAAAATTAAAATTCTGAGAACATCTACCTTTCTTCATGGTCTTACTTTCCACCATGGAATTTATCTTTCTTGGGATGCTTTTGCAGAAAACCAGTTATTGACTAGATATACCAGATGTTCAACTTGACCTTGGTTTCTGAGGTCTCTTTGTATTAATTTTGAGTGGTCATTTGACTTTTTTAATCTATATAATTTACAGTTTCCTCTTTACTTCCTCTTCCCTCAATACCTTTTGCTGCAATTTTAGTTATAGTTTTGCATATGTATCAAGAAATAAATTTCAACTTGGTAGGTGATCCAAAAATAATTTTCTTTTCCCATCCTTTCCCTGTCCCCCTTCCCTTTGACATTCTGTTCAATATATATGCTTTAATACAAATTATAAAAAGGAAACAGTAATAACAAGGATGATATTTCAATTGATTTTATAACGCTAGTAAAGAAGGGAGAATAAAGTGATCTATCATATATTTATTCTCATATTATTACATTTCTGTTCTTTTTCACTTTTTTTCTCCCTCTCCTTTGTGACTGAGCTTCTAAAGGTCACTAATCCCAGTATTAGCATAGAGTATGTGCTCAAGGACTGATGGTTGAATTGGGAAATACACTATTTATTGAAACACTCTATCTGCCCCCTTGTCGCTGGTTTCTAACCCTTATTAATGTCTTACCTTGTCTGAATTTTATAAGTTCTGTGACAACATTATATTCTACATGACTTATATTCATTAGGTACTTATAATGTGTCAGGTACTGAGGACATGGCAACTAACAGAACAATTCATTACCTTCGCTATCTAATACTTTTATTCCACTGAGGAAGGAGAAGAAATCAACAAAATTAACATGTAAAATATACAATATGCAAATTGGGCATAAAGATAAAGGGGAAAAACAAAGAAAATGGATAGGGATTATCAACGGGCTTATGATTTAAAGTGGTCAGCGAGGTCTTCACTAAAAAGGTGCCATTTACAAAATGGCTTAAAGAAGAAGAGGGGTTGGCCTGTGACAGTCAAGAAGGATCTCCAAAATATACAAAGAACTAATGCGACTCAACACCAGGGAGACAGACAGCCCAATTAAAAAATGGGCAAAGGACCTGAACAGACAACTCACTGAGGAAGATATACAAAGAGCCCAGAGGCATATGAAAGAATGCTCAACATCGCTAGTCATCAAAGAGATGCAAATTAAAACTGCATTAAGATACCACCTCACACCTGTCAGAATGGCAATCATCAGCAAATCAACAAACAACAAGTGTTGGCGAGGATGCGGGGCAAAGGGAACCCTCATCCACTGTTGGTGGGAATGCAGGCTGGTGCAGCCACTGTGGAAAACAGTATGGGGTTTCCTTAAAAAACTAAAAATGGAACTG
>PVIW01010062.1:0-47097 GCA_004026585.1 Noctilio leporinus
AAAGGGATGGATGTAATACAACAACAATAAAATTAAAAACAAAACAAAACAAAAAAAAAAAAAACCCTCAGCAAAATGGGAATAGAGGGAGCATACCTCAACATCATAAAGGCCATCTATGAGAAACCTGAAGCCAACATCATCCTTAATGGACAAAAACTGAAAGCTTTCCCCCTAAGATCAGGAATGAGACAAGGCTGTCCACTTTCTCCACTTCTGTTCAACATTGTCCTGGAAGTTCTAGCTATAGCTATCAGAGAAGAAATAGGAATCAAAGGTATCCAAATTGGAAAGGAGAAAGTCAAACTGTCATTATTTGCAGATGATATGATAGTGTACATACAAAACCTGATTGGCTCCACCAAAAACTTACTGGACCTAATAAGCAAATTTAGCAAAATAGCTGGGTATAAAATCAATATCCAGAAATCAAAAGCATTTTTGTATACCAATAATGAAACAACAGAAATAGAAGCAAAAAAACAAATCCCATAATAGTGGCATTGTTTATTTTAAAGTTTTCTCCATCTAGAGCCCTGGCTGGTAGCACAGTGGATAGGGCGCCGGCCTGCAAAGCCAAGGGTTGCAGGTTCGATTCCCCAGCCAGGGCACATAACCAGGTTGCGGACCAGGTCTCCAGTCAGGTCTGTGGCTGGAGGCAGGTGAAACGCAATCATACATTGATGTCTGTCTCCCTCTCTGCCTCTCTCCCTTCCCCTCTTTCTAAAAATAATAAAATAAAATCTTTAAAAAATAAAAAAAAATAAAAAATAAAATTTTCTCCATCTTGAGTTCATTATGGTATATGGTGTAAGTTGGTAGTCTAGTTTCATTTTTTTTTTTGCATGTACCTGTCCATTTCTCCCAACACCACTTGTTGAAGGGACTATTTGCACTCCATTTTATGTTCCTTCCCCCTTTGTTGAATATTAGTTACCCATAGAGTCCTAGGTTTATTTCTGGACACTCTATTCTGTTCCAATGATCTATTTGTCTGATTTTGCGCCAGTACCAGACTGTTCTGAATACTGTGGCTTTGTAATGTAATTTTATACATGGCATTGTTATTCCTCTTACTTCATTTTCTTTCTCAAGACTGCTGTAGCTATTCAGCGTCATTTTTTGGCTCCATTCAAAAATTTTAAGTATTTGTCCTAATTCTGTGAAATGTGATATTGGTATTTTAATAGGAATTGCATTGAATCTATAGATGGCTTTGGGTAGTATGAACATTTTAATTTTAATTCTTCCTAACCATGAACATGGTATATGCTTCTATTGATTTGTAACTTCCTTAAATTCTTTCTTTAGTGTTTTGTAGTTTTCTGAGTATAGGTCTTTTATTGCCTTGGTTAAATTTATTCCTAAGTACTTTATTTTTTATTTTTTATTTTTGTTGCTATAGTATATGGAATTTGTTTTCCAATTTCTTTCTCTGATATTTCATTGTTGGTGTATTAAAATGCCCTCAATTACTGGATATTAATTTTGTACCCTGTTATTTTGCCAAATTTACTTATTAGGTTGAGTAATTTTTTAGTGGAGTCTATAGGGTTTCCCATGTGCACAATCATATCATCTGAAAATTAAATGACAGTTTTACTTCCTCCTTTTCAAGTTGGATGCCTTTAATTTCTTTTTCTAGCCTGATTGCTATGCCTAAAACTTCCAACACTATGTTGAAGTGGAGAGAGTGGACACCCTTGCCTTGTTCCTGATCTTCAGGAAAAGGCTTTCAGTTTTTGCCCAAAAAGTTAGTTGCAGATTTCTCGTAAATGGCCTTTATAAGGTTGGGGGAGCATTCCCTCTATTTCTATCTTGCTGAGCACTTTTATCATAAAAGAGTGTTGTACTTTATCAAATGTTTTTTCAGCATCCATTGATATGATCACCTGGTTTTTGTCTTTCAGTTTGTTTATGTGGTGTGTTACATTTATCAATTTGTAAATATTGTACCATCTTTGCATCCCTGGGATGAATCCCACTTGGTCATGGTGCATGATTTTTTAAATATATTGCTGGATCCAGGTTTCCAATATTTTGCTGAGAATTTTCACATCTATGTTTATCAGAGATATTGACCTGTAGTTTTCTTTCTTTGTTGTGTCATGACCTGGTTTTGGGATTAGAATAATATAATGACCTCATAGAAAGGGTTTGGGAATCTTCCCTCTTCTTGGATTTTTTGTAATAGGATAAGGATAGGAATTAGTTCTTCCTTAGATGTTTGGTAAAATTCCTTCTGTAGCCTTCTGGTCTGGGGCGCTTGTGCTTCTGGGAGTTTTTAAAAATTATTATTACTTCTTCAGTTTCATTATCAGTCTATTCAGTCTATTATCAGTCTATTCAGGCTTTCTTCTTCTTCTTGATTCAATTTTGGTAGATTATACATTTCCAGAAATTTGTCCATTTCATCCGGGTTTTCATGTTTCTTATTATATAGTTGTATGTAGTAATTTCTTACAATAGTTTGTATTTCTGTGGTATTGGTTGTGATTTCTCTTCTCTTGTTTCTGATTCTGTTTATTTGGGTCCTTTCTCTATTTTTTCTTGATAAGTCTAGATAAAGGCTTGATAATTTTGTTTATTTTTTCAAAGAACCAGCTCCTGGTCTTATTGATCCTTTGAATTGTGTTTTTAGTCTCTATGTTATTTAGTTCTGCTCTGATCATAATAATTTCCTTCCTTCTACTTGCTCTGGGCTATGTTTGTTGTTTCTGGTTTAGTTCTTGTAGCTTGCGGTTAGGTTGTTTATATGAGCTTCTTCTAACCTTTTTAGGTAGGCCTGTATTGCTATGAATTTCCCTCTTAGGACTGCCTTCACTGTGTCCCATAGGTTTTGGGGTGTTGTGAATTCATTGTCATTTGTTTCCAGAAACTTTTTGATTTTACTTTTGATTTCCTTGTTAACCCATTCATTAGTTAACAGCATATTATTCATTCTCCATGAATTAGGATGTTTTTGGGTTTTTTTCCTTGAGGTTCGTTTCTAGTTTTAAGCCATTGTGATCTGAAAAGATGCTTAGTATAATTTCAATATTTAAAAACTTTTTTATTCATTATTTTTAGAGAGGGGTAGGGAGAGAGACAGAGAGGGAGAGAGACATCAATGTAAGATTGCCTTTCACCTGCCTCCAGCTATGGACCTGGCTGGAAACCTGGCTTGCAACCTGGCTGGGGAATAGAACCAATGACCTATGGGTTCACAGGCTGGTGCCTTATTCACTGTGCCACCAGCAGGGCTGATTTAAATTCTTTTGAACTTGTGCAGAATTGTCTTGTGTCCTATCAGGTGGTCTATCTTTGGGAATGGTCCATGTGCATTTGAAAGGAACATGTATTTTTCTTATTTGGGTTGAAAAGTTCTTTATATGTCCATTAAGTCCATTTCATCTAGAGTGTTGTTCAATGCTAAAATATCCTTGGTGTCTCTTTTGCTTGGCCAATCTCTCTATTATTGATAAAAGGGTATTAAAATTCTTTACAATGAGTGTGTTTCTGTTGATATTCTTTTTTAAGTCCTCCAAGATTTTGAGATGCTCCTCTGTTGGTTGCATATATGGCTACAAAGGCTATATCTTCTTGATGGATTGTTCCCTTAAGTATTATGAAATATCCTTCTTTTTCTCTTTTTATGGCATTTGTTGTATAATCTGTTTTTTCTGATATAAGTATTGTTACCCCAGTCTTTTTTGTGTGTGTTCATTTGCTTGAAATATATTTTTCCATCCTTTTACTTTGTTCTCTTGATATTTTGTTCCAAAGTGGGTCTCTTGTAGACAGTATATATGTGGGTCATACTTTTGTATCATTATGCCTTTTTAATTTTTTTGGTGCATTTAATCTGTTTATGTTTAAGGTTATTATTGACAGATACTTCTCCATTGCCATCTTCCCTCTTCCTTCTTTTCCTCTCTGTCTTTCTCTGTTTCTTCATCTTTTTAAAGCTATCCCTTTAGCATCTCTTGTAATGCTGATTTGGTGGAGATGTATTCATTTAGCCTTATTTTGTCTGGGAAACTCCTAATTTCAGCTTCCATTTTGAATGAGAACCTTGCTGGATAGAATATTCTTCATTGAAGGTCTTTTTATTTTTTTATCCCATTACTTAGAATATTTTTTTGCCATTCCCTTCTGGCTTTGATTGTTTCTGTTGTGGAATCACCTGATAACCTTATCAGAGCCCCCTTATATATTATTAGCTGTTCCTCTCTTGGTATTTTTAAGATTCTCTCATTGTCTTTGAAATTTGCCATTTTAGATATGATGTGTCTTAGAGTGGGCTTGTTTGGCTTCATCTTCATTGAAATCCTCTGTGCTTCCTGAATTTGAGTGACATTTTTGATCATCAATTTAAGGAAGTTTTCTCTCATTACTTTTTCAAACAGGTTTTCTATGCCTTGCTTCTCTTCTCCTTCTGGTATCCTTATGATATGGATATTGTTGCATTTCATGTTGTCCTGTATATCTCTTAAAACCTCTTTATTCTTTTTATTTTGTTGCACTGTCTGGTTATTTTTTCCATATTGTCCTCCAGTTCACTGTTCCAGTGCTCTGTTTCCTTCAACCTGCTTGGGATTCTTTCTATTGTGTCCCTCAGTTAAGAAATTGTATCCATCAGTTCTTCCAGGTTCTTACTGGTGGTTTTAATGTCCTTTCTAATGCTGGTATAATTTTCAGTAAGTTCCTTGTAGTTGCCCTGGAGTTCTTTGTAGTTTTCTTTGAGCTTCTTGAGCTCATTGAGCTTTCTTATAACCATTTATTTGAATTCCATATCTGATAGTTTGCTTGTTTCTATTTCACTTAGCAGTCTTTCTGGTGATTCCTCCTTTCCTTTTGGTGATGGACTATTCATTTTTCTCCCCATTTTGTTTGTCTGTTATTGCTTGTTTTGTTTCTTGGATTAACCTGCTATGACAGGCTGCATCCATGGATTGACCTTCTGTGGTAGGAGATTTATGGGGTTCAGTGGTGCAGTCTCCTAGATTTCCTCAACATGTTGATCTTGGAGTGCCCTTTATATCACCAATTTGGGGTTATTTTGAATTTGGCTTATGGGTTGTTCCTTAATAAGTTTTTCACTCCAGATGGCTGATTGAGAGATGCTCCTTCTACCACATCTCATACACTGTTATTGAGCTGTTTCTAAAACAGAATCACCAGTCTCGGCAAGAATATAAAACCTTCAAAGATATCTTACACTCTTAATCACACTTTTGACTACATAAGAGCCTAGCTAAGTACCCATATCCTCCAAGATAACCCCCACCCTTAATCACACTCTCAGCTGCAAATGAGCCAGTCTTAGTAAGGATGTAACTAAAATAAGACTATTAGAGGAGAAACAACTGAGTTGACTGAAATATAGATAATTTTGAAAAGTGCAGAAGAGTAGCAAAGATAGTGGCTGAAGTGGTAGGGGGATGGAAGAGAGGAACCAAACTTTACTTCCTATATAGAAATTTGTGAGGGGGGTGGGGGAAGAATCAGAATGCGAGAAAGTGTAAGTGAACAGTCTTAAGCCTAATCAGAAGTAACATATATTTATACTTGCATATATGTATACACTTATATATAGATAATGTGAGGGAGAACAAACATACATATACAAAACAAAACAAAACAAAACAAAAAACTACCATAAGAAAGTTGACTTAGAAAAAATAGTGAAAAAAAAACAAAAAACCATGGATCCAGCTGGTAAATAAATTTCACCACAGCACTATCAACAATGTGTGAGCAATAATTCCTATAAGTGAGGAGGGAGCTCAAGATAAAAAAGAGAGAAAGAGAGATGAAGAGATGGTTGAAGAAAAGGGAGGTGGTTTATAACTTTTTTTTAGATTTATAACTAAGTTAGCTATGTAACTAAGTTTGTGAAGATGCTGCACCTACCTCTCTATCTACCCTTAATGAGCATTGATTGGCCAAGGTGGAGAGAGGACAAGTGTATTTTTTGAGCAGAAAAAAAAAGAATGTGTAGCACCTAATAGCACGGGTGCACACACACACACACACACACACACTCTCTCTCTCTCTCTCTCTCTCTCTCTCTCTCTCAAATGATTTTAAGAGGCTGGACTGTGAGGAATGGGAATAAGTCATAGCAGGAGGGAAAGTAGACTTTAAAACAAAAGTGAGAAGAGAAAATTAGGTGGTTAAATGAATTGAGAGAAGGGAGGAGTGATTTGAGATATACTATAATATAAAAACTACTTAAAGTACATTAATTGTGAGGACTAGAAATGGCTATTAAAATGATATATTGGGGACTAATAATTCATGTAGATCTCGGTGTGACTCAAGTGCTTGAGGCTGGCAGAGGTCCATTTCCTGATTCTGCCTCTTTTCCTTGATCAAGTCTGGGCAATCTGTAGTCAGGCTTAAGTTCCCTCAGAGGGCAGGCCCTAGCAATTTGGAGTCTGTCATAGTTAGGGCTGGTTCTGCATGCTTCATCCCTGATAGACTGAGCCTCCAGCAGCCAAACACTGCTGGTTCCACAAAAGGGGCGGGGTGGGGTGGGGGGCCTCATTGCTGATTCTTCATAGTGGGTTCTGGGCTCTGAGGGCAGTTACACAACACTGCTGCCACTGGCTGCGCATGCCCCAAGGTGGGCTCTGAGCATGGATGGCACATGTTTGTGTGTGCAGCAGCCTCTCGGGCAGATTTCATGTTGTGGGCTCAACAGGAGTCAGCACAACACCCCACTTGGGTTCTGAGCTGCCCACTCTGCTGGTGGTGGCCACAGCTCTGTTTTTATGCTGCCTGCTCCTGCATGCTTCTGCCCAGTGCTGATGTCAGGGTATCTCTTGTTTTTCTTTTCCCCATCCCCCACTCCTCCTTGGTTCTGGCAGCAGCATTCCCTGTCTCTCTCAGCAGTCTCTTTCCAACTCCTCAGTCCTCCCCAGTTTGCACTTACTATCCACACTATTTGCTGCTCCAATATCCAGTCAATGAGTGGCCTGAAGTTGCCTCTCTAGGCAGAGCTGCCCCTGCCCAGAGATGACCTTGGCCTGCCAGCCCAGCAGGTTCTGGAACTGCCTCACCAACCACTGCAGTTCTCTGCAGCCTCTGGACTGTGCACCTCAGAATCCAGATACTTACCACACTAATTCTCTGGGACTTGCACCTGTTCCATGTTCTCTACCCTATCCTCCAGCCACTCTGGCATTTGAAAAAGATGTTAGCACTGCCCACTACTCTGCTGCCATCTTCCTCTCAATTCTGGAGTCATTTTTTAAAACCATAAAGCACTGCAAACACATTTGTAATACTTTTCTTCCCTTCTATGCTGTGGGTATTGTTTTTTTATTATTACTTATTTATTTTGCTGTTCTTTTTTTAAAGTTCTCTGCTGTTTAGTGAACTCAAACCATCTTCTAAAAATGTAATCTTGTGAATAGATAGATTTAAATGTTATGCTCTGGTCAAACCCATAACGGCTATTTTTCTGTACTGACGATTTATTGTTTCAGTGGGTCACTGCCAAAAACACTCACTTGGAAGCTTGAATTGTCTCTAATAGCAAGTCTGAGACAAGTGTTTCAGCTCAAGTCCCTTCTCAGGTGGTAAGAACAAGTATGGGGGTCTTCCTCATTTTTTTATCTTGAGGGCCCAGCGGTGTATCTGGCTGTGTTGCAAACTCACCGACAGCGCAGGGGAGTCTGGTGCTTGAGGTCTACTATTCACTGCATGAATTTGGGGATTATTTCATACCTGTGAGGGTAGATTTTTTATTTGTAAAATGGGAATAATCTTACCTATTTTATAGGGTTATTGTGCTGATTTTTCCTTTTCTCTTCTTTCCTTCTCACTTTGTCTTTCTCATCAAATTGGGCCCAAATAGTCATTTTGATAGTCAAAAGCTCATGTGTTCCTATAGCACTCTACAGTCCATAGGACCCCTCAAACACATTATTTCACCTTTTTATGAAATAAGAAAATATCAGCATCCTCATCCTTCAGATGAGGAGACTGAGCTCAAAGAGTTAGCCAGGACCGTAAAGCAAGTAGTGAGCAGAGCTAGGATTCAAATCAGGGTTTTGGACACTAATAGATTCCTTTGGGTTAAGAGAAACTAGGCAGTGATCCCTAAATAAATGGCATTTACTCAAGCTGATTTTAATACATCTCTCAGACAGCCTGTAGCTTCAGACATAGAGTAATCCTATAAACAGGGTGTTTGACATTGAGAGATGAAAACAACTAGTTTGGAGGCTATATTTTCCCTTTTTCCTCAGGCTGCTTTTTGTGGAGAGGATGGGAGTAGCCTGTAAAGACTGAAAGGCTAGTATGATCATCAGGAAAAAAGCTGTGTGTATGTTTGCAAGTTGCCTGCAGATGCTGGGTTCCTTGAGATAAATCAAAAAACAAAGGGGACACTTACTGAGGAATTTCCCTGTGCCAAGAGCGTACCCATGTATGAGCACCTGTCATCATCCCAACTACTTTCTACAAAGATAACATAGTTACTGCTATTGTTTCTCAATTTTTAAGATTAATAAACTGAGGCTTAGATTGCTCAAAGTCACATAGATAATAACTAATGTTATTGAGATTTAGAGGCAGACTATCTCATCACAAAGTCCAATTTTCTTTTCACTAAGACAAATGAGGTGGTACAGGGTACAATATAGAGGTAGTTTGAGGAGGTAATCTAGGAGTAGAAGGAAGAAGGTCCTGGTCAAAATATCAATTTAGAAAGCCATGTTATGTAGAAAATTAACTCCGTAGTAAGGTAAAAAGGTTCTTCTGGATCGGTATTTCAGGATTATTTGGGTACAGTCCTAACAGTGAAATCACTGGATCAAAAGCAGTTGTATTTAAGTTTTTAGCAGAAATTCCATACTGTTTTCCATAGTGGCTTTACCAGTTTGCATTCTCCCAAACATTGGACTAGGGTTCTCCTTTCCCCACCTCCTCACCAGCACTTGTTGTTTGTTGATTTATTGATGATAGCAATTCTGACAAGTGTGAGGTGGTATCTTATTGTGGTTTTAATTTGCATTTCTCTGATAATTAGTGACATTGAGCAGCTTTTCATATGTCTATTGGCCATCTGCATGTCCTCCTAGGAGAAGTGTCTATTCAGGTCCTTTAATCATTATTTATTTATTTATTTATTTTTTCTGTTAAGTTTTAAAGTACTTTACAACTTTTTTTATATTAACCCCTTTATCAGGTATATTGGCAAATATGTTCTCCCATTCTGTGGATTGTCTTTTTATTTTATTGATGTGTTTCTTTGTTGTGTAATAACTTTTTATTTTAATTTAGCCCCATTTGTTTATTTTTCTTTTGTTTTCTTTGCTTGGGAAGATATATCTGATTTTAAAAATGCTATAAGCAATGTCTAAGATTTTTCTGCCTGTGTTTTCTTCTAGGGTTTTTATAGTTTTGGGTCTGACATTTAAGTTTTTGATCCATTTTGAGTTTATTGTTGTATGTGGTGTAAGAGGTCATCTAGTTTCATTTTTCTGTCTGTATGTGAAATTTTCCCAACACAATCTACTGAAAAAGCTATCTTCAGTCCATTTATTTATTTGATTCCTCTGTTGAATATTTTCAGTACTTTACTGATATTATTCTATGTCAGGATATAGGGCAGCTAACCTGGAGACAACACAAACCTTTGGATTTTGATTTTACTTGGACTTTAAAACTTTAACAGTCAATGTTTACATACCTGACCTGGCAGGAATGTAATAATGGAATCAGCCAGGAAACTCTTAGGAATGAGTTAATGAACTTAGTTTGTTCGTAGATCCCTGGTTAGATGATCCATCAGATAGACACACTTAGC
This sequence comes from Noctilio leporinus, assembly GCA_004026585.1. Taxonomy (NCBI): domain Eukaryota; kingdom Metazoa; phylum Chordata; class Mammalia; order Chiroptera; family Noctilionidae; genus Noctilio; species Noctilio leporinus. The sequence goes on from PVIW01010062.1 coordinate 9,803, forward strand.
TCTTCCTTGTTAATGGAATTTGATTAATGAACTAACTTTCCTTTGAAGCAGGTATCTGTGAAACTGCACATAGTCACTAGGATAAAAGCCCCAACTGATTGATGTCAAGTCAAAGGCAACTTCTCTAAAGCCTCTTCCCTTGCCACTCCCCTTTTTCCCTGTTGCCTGTTTTCCTTTCCCAAATAAAATCATGGCTTGATCCCACAGTGGCCTCTGGGGGTGATTTCTCTGAGCAAGGCTGACCTGACACTGTACAGTCTGTTTCTGTTTCTGGGCAAGAGGATACTAGTGTCTCCCTCACCAACAACTGCAGTGAAAATGAAAGAGGACTTTGGGAGAATGCTTTAGGAAGCCCTGCTCAGATGAGGGGTCTGGTCCTATGGCTTGCTGAGGAATAGGAGGTGGTCTGAATGTTTCCTTGGAGGCTAAATACTGGAAGAAGCCAGCATTTGTTCAGCTCAGGGGTCGCCTGGAGGATCACCTCTGTGAATGTCATGTTGAGCTCTATTCCATATAACTCCATGGTCATCCTGAAGCTGAACTATCAGCCTTGGAGCCTCCCTCTCTCCTCTACCTCCTTGCCTCCTCCTTTTTTTCCTTCTCTATGCAGACCCAAGTTCTACTATCTCTAGATGCTACTTTTCCAATGCCTACTGCCCAATTAACAGGCAGGTGTCAGTGTTTGAAAGGGACCTGCATTACTCAATGACATACACATCTGCCAAAAATCTAGCCAAGGTCCTTCAAAGAGCCCTGGAGGAGGGCCAGGAGGCTAGGCTGACCCTCGGGCTGGTGGATGCACGGGAGAATGAAGAGAGACCTAAACCCATCAGACAGTGCTCAGATCCCCCTCTGTGGGCTCAGGCCTGTATTAGGGGGTCAAAAGGGGCCACAAGGGGCCATGGATAAAGTATAAAACAGTAGTACCTAATCTCACTTTGTTTATAACCTGTATTAGGATGCACATGGGGCTTTTAAATTCTTGCAGAGCAACATACAGATAAGCGAAAATTACTGAATCGGGACTGAGGGAGAGGTGAGGAGAAAAAATATCAGGTGATAAGTAGGCTTGAGGGCAGGAGGATGGGATAGGAAGAGTCCTAGACATGGAATAAGGGAGGAAGTTATGCCCTATCAGTGAAGGGAGAATAGACAGGGAAGAGTGGGAAAGAAGGGAAAGATGGGAAATGGAAAGGAGAGCAGGGGAGGAGACTGCATGGAATAAGGTAAGTATTGTTTTGTGAAACTTTTGTTTCTGTTTTGTGGTGTATGTATGTGTGCGTACTGGACTCTGATTTAAAAAATTCATTTTCATAGATATGGACAACATGTGGGATTGACTGTGGGAGAGGCATGTGAAGGGTGGGACAGGGGAAAGCAGTGTGGGAGGGAATGGGATAAATGTAATACAACAACAATAAAATTTTAAAAAAGAATTCATTTTATCCTGTGAGTCATGGTCTAAAAAGTATGTGCATTATTGAAGTCAAAGATCTGAGTTTTAGATCTGTAGTTAATGACTCTTGGCCAAAGGCACTTGAGCTTTCAAAAACTCCCTTCACCATCAGAAAAGTGTGAATGACACTCTGCTTCAGTCCTTACCTTCCTAGATGTGAAGATGCTCTGTACACTGAAAAGTTCAAATAAGAATAATCCATTATCATTAGGTGAAGTCAAACAGCAACCTATTCAGAAGAGGTAAATTTATATCTGAATTTTGAAGATGATGCTGATAGTGATGGTTATGACAGCTCATATTAGATAGTGCCCACTACAGTGCCTGTGCTATTCTATGAAGAGTGGACTATGGGTTATTGGGCAGGGAGGAGTCACTCTCCATGACCAGGGTACACCAAACAAAAATGATAAGATTGTCTAGGTGTCTTTTGACATAAAACCAGCTAATCTGGAGTATGAACTGGCTACATTTCGGTATCCCTAAAGTCCCTAGCAGAGGTGTGCTGAAGTATGATGTTATTTCTCTTCCTGTAGAAAAGAGGATAGTAGTAGTCTTGCTCTGAAGCATGGTGTTGTCTCTCAGCAAGGGGGGAAGAAACTATTAGATGTGAATTACATCTTCTCAGAATCTGTATGGAAATATGCCAGCCTCTCCTGTCCTCAGAAAGATCAGAGGCATGTCTCCAGACATGTAGGCCCATTTTTCCTGGAGAGAGGCCTATTCCTACTTCAAATGGGCTTGTGAAGGAGAAATCACAAATCCTAGTTGAAAACTTTTGATCAGAGAACAACTAAACACTCATTGCAAGAAATTGAAGCTGTCAATCTCCTAACAATTGGGATGATTTTTACTGTGCATTTCACAAATACATGTAAGTGCTTGGGAATCACAAAGGTCTTGTAAGTGCTTCACATTACAATTCAAATCCTGTTACCACAAGCACCACTACAGTGAAACTTTCTGTATGACAAAATCAATTTACATGTCCTAATGTCCTAACCAATGGCCTGTGGGGAATTCCCATACTGTAGAACCCCCTAATTGAGGATTGAACAAACTGACCTTGACTCAAAGTTTCTGAGGAGAATAGAGGTGGCCACTCTCTCTAGTGGGGAGTGTGCACCATCCCCTTTCCCAATATAGCTTTTATTGGGGCAAATACATGCAAAAAAAAAAAAAAAAAAGAAAGAAAGAAAGAAAAGGTGCAGATGTTTGCAATAAAACAGTCAGTGTTTAGGGAGGATAAGCTATGAAACACAGAGAGCAATATCTGGTCAAGGATGGTTAGACTTGCTGGTGCCAGAGCATTGATAAAACATAGTTCAGGAGTTCATTCTGTGCCTTAACTCAAACATCCATTAAATAGGATCAGAACATACACAAAACAGAGTAGGCTTCAAGGTATACATTGCAATTCTAGGCCTAATTTCCCACCGAAACCTCTTTGAAGGCTTCGGATCATGCCTGCTACCTGCTTCCTATTTTTGGTCAAGGCTTACAGGCCTTCTTTCTGGGCCTGGTTTGTGAAGATGCTTCAGTTTCTGAAATCACTAAAGCAGCCCTTGACAATGGCCCACCTATTTCAAATAATATTCAATATGCCACAGTGAAAGCTCTCTTCTCTGAGCACCTGGCTCACTGATTGTTCATCCTCTTCACTCTGTACCACTCACATGTGCCATCATTGATGCTTATCATTATTACCTTCCCATCTGGCTGAAGAAGTCCTTAAGGAGGGGGACACTCCTGTCCTGGGGACCAACATACAAGCAGGTGAAGTCTGTTAAACCTCTGTTGGTTCCTGCAGTAAATACTTCCTGCTCACCTGAGACCACTGTAACCATGTAAACTGAGGCTTGGCCAGTTGTTGCCTTGAATTAACATGACTCAACAATTTGTGTTGAAGGGAACAGGTTTTTATTAACAGGGTTCCAACCTTGGGGGTGCTGAGATCGCTTCTATTCAGAGCCCTCTTATCCCATAAGACCCAGAACTTCCCTTGCTCCCCAAAAGGCTATGAGCCAAAACCAGCTCAGAATTCCCCATATCTTATCTGTCCATCAGCTAGTCACTCAAATGGATCTCTATCCTCTCTGGAATACACACTTGTGGGTTTCAGAGTTGCCATCCTCTTGCAGCAGCTCTCTCCTTCAGGGTCTGGAGTGTGCTGTTCTCAGCCTCCATGAAGTAGTTCAGGAAACCATGTACCATGTTATATTATCCCAGAGGGTGAAGCCCAGGGAAGCAAGCATCCTTTCATGGGACCCTGACTCCAGGAGTGGGCTCCCAACCATGCCAGGTCTAAGTCACTGGTTGGCCCCACATCTTCTGGTCCAATGAGCACTCCTATCCATGTGGGGTGCAGGACCAGAAACCCAAAATGTCCAAATGCCAAAAGCCCAGAGGGAGAAAGTTTGCACTAAGCTCCAAAGTCCCATACCAAGAGAGTGACTTCTTTGTACATCCTTCAGAAAAGCAGAAGTTTGTACTCAGCATTCTGTTTGGAACAGTTCAATTCCAAACACCTCTCATGTGTCTATGCTTGACCATCCAAGTCCCTGAAGCTCCATCAGTTCTGTCACCATCTTCTTTAGGTAGATTTCCAGGCAGGCAGACTGAATTCAGACTTTCTGTTCCAATTTTAGATGCTCAGCTCAGAACTTCCTCACATGATTTAATATCCACATCTTCCTATTGTGCATTAATTAGTGTCTGCCATTTTTGTCAGCTCCCCAGTGTCTTTAACCCTCTTTCAGCTGCCATCTTTAGTTTGGGCCAAGTTCTCAGTGACACATGGCATCTAGGGAGAACATCACTTCTGCCCACCCCCAGTAGCTCATGCAGGTGCTGTATGAGCTCCCCCACTCCATGGCTGTGTCACAAATTACTGCATGTTCTCACAGTCCATACACAACTTGCCCCAGGCAGCAGCCTGCCTTCTTCCCTTCAGGAAGGCACAGCTATTAATCTATCTTTGTTATACATTTGTCTTAAAATGTTATCCTTTTTGCTCTGTGGGTACCCCTTCCCAGCCCCAATCCTTCCTCAATGAATGATTTTGGGGTAAAGGTGGGGCTTACCCCATCCTTAGGGGACCCATCCTCTGAATCCTTGTTACACCACCATGCCAGAAAAGTGAAGGTCCTACTCTCAAGGGGCTCACAAGCTAGCAGAGGGAGACAAGTAAACTTCCATGAGAGGTTCATTTTATAACAGGTTCAGAGCAGAGATCCATGGAATTGTTGCAGGTGGGCACAGGTAACCAGGTTCTTGGTGGTTGAAAACAACAAATTGTACTGAACACACAGAGAGTTTATAGGAGAGAGACAGAGAGAGAGGAAAATTTAATAAGTGATAGTACACTCCACAGAACATGGGAGCAGGTAAACTCTGAGCAGAGATTGACCCTAAATAGTTGGGTCTATAATCTATTATTATAGGATGAATGTTTCCTGGCTAGTTTTTGGTGGTCTTTTATTACACCTGTACTGTACAAGTAGTTATATTAATTTTAAGCTGCTGTACGTATAGTATCCCATGACTTCCCTAATCAATCCACTAGGGGAGGGGGTCCCACAATGCTAATTTACTATAATGTTATCATAATGAAGCAGAGGTCATGGTAGCATTTTCTGCACAGGTGTAGTCATGATTCACCCTGATTCAGTGATTTTCCAGAAAGTGGGGACAACTGGTCTTAGAATAGTCTCTGTCTTCTATCAATGTCCTTTGTCCTAGTCCTGGGGTACCTCCAGAATTTTCTTATTCCTGAGGAACTGGTTTTAGAACAGGGTCTCTGTTCTGTATCAATGTCCTTTATCTTAGTCCTGGGGTGCTTATGGAGTTTCCTCGCTCCCAACTTTCTCCTGCCTTTCTCCTGAAATGGTACCTAACACAGACTGAAGGGATTCAGGAAGACTTCCTGGAGGAAGTGACATGTAAAATAAGACTTAAAAGATAAGTGAGGGTTATCCAAGTAGGTGGGAGAGGGAAAGGATCAAGGCAGTGGTGGAAGCCAGAGTAGAGTTCCAGATGGCTGGATCAGCACAGTAATAACAGTAGCTCACATTAATTTAAGTACTTGAAATTGCCAAAGACAAAATAGAGGCTCTGTAGACATTACTTCATTTAAGCCTCATATCAACCCTACTATCTCCATTCTATAGATGAGGAAACTAAGGCTTATGAGTTTAATTTTGCTTAATTAATTTTTACAACCTAAGTATTAGCTGTCATTACTATTATTATCATAATCAGTACTATTATTATTATCTTCAAACTCCAAGTTTAAATTCACTCCTTCTGGTAAATTAAATTTCTAATGAACTTAACCTAATCACAAGGTTGCACTGATAGTATTAGGCAGCATCAGAATTTGAACCTGGTGCTTAATATGCCAGAGGTGAGAGAAAACACTAAGTCAAAGGTAGGAAGAAGGACTCAGTCAGGCTCAGCATGCTACAAGAAGGGGTGAAATAAGCAGGGCTGGTTATGAGGGATAAGAGGCCATAGAAAGACAGCCATCTATGTGGTCCAGGTGGGGAAAGTCATGCTAGCCTGTGGCTTCAGGATGGTTCCTCCAACTTTATTATAAAGAATGGACTCCAGGGCATAGCTGGAAGGAAATAATGTTTATCTTTCTATTTCCTTTTCTCCCTTCCTTTCTCGCTAAAATCAATAAATGTATTCTCAAGTGAGGATTTAAAAACATAAAAATTAGATGTGAGCAACCTGAATTCAGGCCTAAGATATGAGAGCATTTTAGGAGGTGGACTGGATGGGATGCATGCCACACAGGCTAGTGAGAAGGAGAAGAAAGCTGGCACATGCCAGGTGGGGCAAAGAGACCCAGTTATAGAGGCTGGCTTTAGGGGGTGAGGAAGACATCAGGAAGTTCCAGGTCCAAGAGGATAGGTGAGTCAGAGGGGCTCTGTAGGTGGCCAGGATGGTGATGGGGTAGATGTTTGGGGGCAGGTGATGCTTGAAGCAAGGAAATAATAATCTTATTTCTATAGAAGCAACCATAATTTTGTAGATAAAGCACCCAGTCCTCTAGGGAGAGTAAGGGTGGACATCAGGTAGAGAGAAGCAGGCTGGTTTCCAGATAGTAGTATCAGAGGATAAGGACCAGAAAGAAAAAAAAAAAAAAAAAAAAAAACTAACTGAATTCCTATGGGCAAGTTGCAGTAGGAAGTTTTAGGTTCCAATACTGAGATTTCAGGGGTAGCTGGCAGGCTCCACAAGTTAAAACAGAACTGGCCTCATGGTGTACACAAAGCAGCTAATATTCCTCCTGAGGAGCAGGGCACCAGTGACTCCATCTGGATGGGCTGATAGAGGAAGTGCCCTTGTCCTCTGTTGTTTTGCTTTCTTTCCTAGGGCTAAGTCTAGAATAGGAATGTGGTGGGAACTTGGAAATCCATGGTTAGAAATGAAGTTCAGTATCATGTTCCAACTTTTGAAGGTTGTGCTATTAACAGTGTGTAGAGTTTGATTCTAAAGAATCAAAGAATCTAAAGAATCTAAAATTCGTAGTGATGATCACAAGACAATATTTTGTGTGTTGTGGGAAAAGAACTATTTTCAGAGATAATGACATCAGAATGCTATAGGAAAGCTCTAGAGAACTTACTGCCTGTGTCTCTTCTGCTCATTAGGAGAGACCAGTGGTGTTTTGACTTCTTTAAAGTGTCTCTTCAGCCAAGAATTTATGAAAATAATTTCTATGGAGAGGAGTACAGATGATAACAGGCATCAGCTGGGCATGGGGTTGAGGGCCAGGAAGGGAACGAAGCCAAAAAAGCTGGAAGCAGGAGCTGGTGGTTAAGCAGGGCAGAACTCTTAACCCCAGAGTCAAGCAGAGGGGCTCCACCATGGTCAGCAAGGCACAACAAGGCTGAGAGAGGAGGCTGGGAACAGGGAGGGGCTTGGTAGGCCAATGGTTGGGATGATGGCTGTACTGATGGCTGGCAGATCCCCATTACTGGCTCCTCAGGTCCTTTAGGGCCACACCAGGTGTGGTTACTCCTAGTCCATGCAGACCCTCTGCAAGCATCAGGGCAAGACCAGATGAAGCTCTGCAGTGTGCCCAGTTTATCGGGTAGGGCACAGCCAAATCTCAGGCCCCTTTGGACATGTGACCTGGTGCAAAAAAAAAAAAACTTGCACAACTGTTTGTGAAGTCCACGATGGTGGAACTGCATCTGGGTGAAACATTGGAAAGTAGAACTGAAAGCAAAACTGGAAGTCATGGGAATCCAAGAGGAATGAAGCCATTTTAAATTTTAAAAATAAATAAAAGAAATATATAATTTATGATCCAGAAGGAGAGGTGGTTCCTGATTAGCCAAGGCAACAATGGGGCCTAGGGGGGCCTGAAAGAACAATCCCTTCCCTTTTAGAGCAGACATAGGCCAAGTACTTTGGCATTTATGGTCTCAGTATATTGGTGTGCCTAAAATTTGGTGAAGGGAGTTTTATAGAAGAGAACTACAATTTAAAGGTGTTATGAATTGCCCAAGTTCTCTCAATAAGGAAGAGGGTAAATGGGACTTAAACTCAATTCTTCTTTTTTTTTAATTTTATTGTTGTTATACAATTTTTCTGACTTCAATCTCAACCCTTTTCATAGGCAGTGTAGGAGATTGTCTATAAAGATGGCCACCAACATTTCTCCCATCCAAGTATATATTTGCCCCTTCTCTATTAAGATACAGCATTTATTTCCCCATCACTTGACTTAGGCTGGCCCTGCAACTTGCTTTGACCAGTGTAATGCAGCAGAAGTGACACCATGCCAGGTTCAAGCCTAGGATCCCACCACCATGCAAAGACACACTGGTTAGACTGCTGGCCACTGACAGATGACATGGCTCAGTGGGTTGACATGGAGAGGAAGAGGCCAGGCAGCCCCCAAACCACCCCAGGGTACCAGACATGGCATTGAAGCCATTTTGCGTGTTCCAGCCCCAACTACATGCAGCCTCAGGAATGAATTAATTCAATACCTCTTTGAGTAGAACAATTGTCCAGCAGAGCCCAGCTACTCCACAGAATCACAGAAAACACTAACTCACTAATGTTTTTTACGTCAAGCTGTCACTAACTGAAACACCTGGTTAGTGCTAGACTCACCCTCTGGGGTCCTACTAGTGGAGGGACTTGCCTAGGCTCTGATAATTGAATGACACCTACCAGGACTGAACCATGGCAATTTGGCTGCCACTCATCATGTCCTTGTTTATCTAGAGACACTCTGCTCTACATCTAGGGCCATGCCTATCTTGTCCTCCCTACCTTCAACAGGGAATTCTATGAGGACAGGACAATACTTGGCCTTTGCTTTCTCTCCAGGTGTAGGCACAAAAAGCCTTGGTCCTGATGTTTGTCTATCAATCTGCTCATCTAACTGACTAATAGGTCAAATGCTCAAATCAGACTCAATTGACTATCCACTGGAAGGGGAGTTTCAGTGATTTATTTCAGTGGGATAACTCAATGCCATTTTCTGTTTCATGGCTAACCAGAAGAGCTCGGTCCAGCTGAGGAGAGGAGGCTTTTTGGCTTTTACTATGTTCATCTTTGCTCTATGGGAGCTATTGTAGGCGGCAAGTCAAAGCTTTTAGAATATCCCTCACCCCTACTCCCCCTGCCTTGACTGGCTATATCTTTTATGCACTCTATGCCCTGGCTAATAATGTGTTTTATATAAATTTATTATAAAATTACCAATGTCAATTTCCCTTTCATCAGGGAAGGCAGAGGGACAGGAGGTCTGGGGAGGAGAGCACTAAACTGTAAATGGAACCACATCTTTTCCATGGAGAGAAAACTCCACAGGATCTGGGTACTCCCTGAATTTTTCCACCTCTAGCTGCCTCTGTGAGCCTCTGCAGGGAAAATTTTCTGAATAATGGAACACTTTTCTGTTTTAATCAGATGCAATTTTGCAAGCTATTTTTATGATTTAGCAAGTCCATTAAAACCGGCATTTGTTCTGCTCTGACACTCAAAAGAAGTTCCATAGAGCATAAACACTGTAAATTACTTGTAGAGAAAAACAATATTAAAGTTCCCTAGCTCAGGCCTATTGTCTTAGAAATTCTGTTATTAAGCATCATGCCAGCTACCATCAGAGGCACTTGAGATATACGCTATTTCCTCTTTATGCCCTAGTTAGGGGCACTGGAACTCAGGCAGCAATAAAAAATTGAGGTTAAAAAAAAAAAGGAATGGATGTTTATCTTTCTGCACTTTTGGCTTCAGGAGATGAGTGTGTCTTAAGGGGAGCTCAGTAGAAGGGCATGTTCACAAAGTACAGTTCACAAAGCACAAAATTTCAAAAAAGAGAATGGGTGGGCACATGCATAAGAGGGTGCCTAGAAGTTCTTTTCCTGCCCACAATGAATGATAGGACACACTGGCATATAATGATGATCAGTTTGATTAATTTCATTTGGAGTCACTTCTCAATTATTTATGTGCTGACAGATGAGCAGGGTCAAATGAAAACTTTAATATAACTCTCCTATTGATTTCCTTTTCTTCCTGCTAGGTCCTTCTCTCCCTATAAAATCAAACAATAGTAGTGGCAGAGAGTCTTTAGGGAGCATTTCCACTCTCCCAATCAATGCAGAAGCAATAGAAAACTTCATAAACAGTAAAACCTGGCAGATCAAAGTCCATAAAATTAAGAATTTATGTAAATAATGAACTAAAAATACTTTTATAAAAAACAAAAACTGAAGAAAATATTTGCTTCCACCCTTTCAGGGGAAGTGTTAATGTTTCAACATAAATAATTAATGCATAAATTGTAAAGAATATTCTAAGAGTGAACTGGGATTGAGTGAAGAGAACAAGCACAAAATGGGTAGAGGATATGAAGGGTAACTGATGCAACAAAAAGATTTTTAAAAAATAAACATGTGTTAGGAAGTAAAATCTAACTTGTAATTAAAAAGACATGAAGATAATATACTTTCAGCTAAATACAAAAAATTGAACATGTGTTCTTTCCCTACCAAATTCCCACTAAAATTAATTAAAACAAAATTTTTAAAAGACAAAGAACAGGAGAGGAGACAGCTGCAAATGAAGTATACCAACCAGACAGAAGCAGATGGAGGTGTGGTGACTGGTGGAGGCAGCCAAACAGGAAGGGTCTGCATGAGGACTGATGGGAAGCTTGAAGTTCACTGATGAGCCCCCCAAGGCACTAGAAGGCATTCAGGCTCAGAAATGGGCCAGGAAAGACAGGGGGAAGATTAGAAACTTTATGTGCTGGAGAGAAGGTTATAGAGGTGGGAGAGGAGAGATGTGGGACATGGTGGAATCAAGGCTGCAGAAGAAGAGGTAAGACGTTTATTGTGCTAGCCTAGTTAGCCAGGATGTATTCCCAGGACAAAGATCTGGAAAGTCAAGAATCCTTTAGCTACCTCACTGACATTTTAAACAGTAAAAAAAAAATTTAGCCAAGAGCCAGACACTAAGAATCTGAAGCTGGAAGCACTTGGATTGACACTGCAGTAGGTGCATGATTTTGCCAACTTGGTAACCCAAGTATATGGGGTTAGTATTTATGTGAGGCCCCTGGAATAGGCTTTAGGCATTCCAAGGAGGAATGTTAAAATGTAAATCTGCATAGAGCCTTGACCCACAAATCATTATACTCCCATGAAAGAATGGGTTAGGAGTTCATTTCTAGTCCAGGAAGATGACCAGGAAGTTTGTCTATTTCAGCAAGAGTGAGATAAAGGTCTCGCTAGAAAATTTATAGCCATAGACTAAGTCCTCATGCAAAATTGGTCTTTGACATTATATGGTACAAACATGATGATAATTTTATATTAGAAAGTGGTCCTGAGTAAAAGGAAAGAAATAACGAGGATTAGGACATTAAAAAAAAAAAAAGTCTTAAAAACTGATACAACCCTGGCTGGTGCAGCTCAGTGGATTGAGTTCCAGTCTGTGAACCAAAGGTCACTGGTTCAAGTCCCAGTCAGGGCACATGCCAGGGTTGCAGGCCTGGTCCCCAGTTGGGGTTGCATGAGAAGCAACCACATGTTGATGTTAATATAAATAAATAGATAGGTAGGTAGACAAATAGATGGATAGATAAATGATACAAAAGATTAATGAATCCAAGAACTGGTTCTTTGAAAATATAAGCAAGATGACAAATTTTTAACTAAACTAATCAAGCAAAAAAGAGAAAGGACCCAAATAAATAAATATCAGAAATGAAAGAGGAGAAAAACTGACACCAAAGAAATACCAAGCATTGTAAGCAAATATTGTGAATAACTATTTGCCAACAGACTGGACAACCTGGATGAAAGGGATCAATTCCTAGAAACACACAATCTTCCAAAACTAAATCAGGAATAATTAGAGAACTGAATAGACAGATTATACCTAGTAAAATTGAAGCAATAATAATAAACTCCCAACAATCAAAAGCCCTCAACAGGATGGCTTCACAGATGAATTTTATCAAATACTCGAAGAGGAACTAACATTTCCCAAATTATTTCAAAAATTCAAGAGGATTTTATGAGGCCAGCATTATTCTAATTCCAAAACCAGATAAAGACCCTACAGAGAAATAAAATTATAGGCATATGCCTTATGAACATAGATGCTAAAATTCTCAACAAAACATTAGCAAACTGAATACAGTAATGAATCAAAAGAGCATACACCATGATCAAGTAGGATTCATTCTGGGAATGCAAGGGAATGCAAGATTGATACAGCATTCACAAATCAACAGATTCACCACATAAACAAAATAAAGGAAAAAAACATATGATCGGGTGGGCAGGGGGACAGAGGGGAGCAAAAGGGGATGGATGTAATACAACAACAATAAAATTAAATTTAAAAAATAAGACACAAATCAAATAAATTATGGTATAAGAACTAAAAAAAAAAAAAAAAGCAAAAAACGACATGATCATATTGATAGATGATGAAAAAGCATTTGATAAAGTACATCATTGATTTATGATAAAAACTCTCAGGAAACTGGGGATAGAAGGGGCATACCCAAATATAATAAAGGCCATATATGAAAAACACACTGCCAGCATCATACTCAATAGATAAAAACTACAAGTGCTCCCTTTAAGATCAGGTACAAGAAAGGGATGTCCAGTTTAACCTCTCTTATTAAACATAGTACTGGAAGATACAGCCACAGACATCAGACTATAAGAAGAGTAAGAAGTATCCAAGTTGGAAATGGAGTAGTAAAGCTGTCCTTTTTTAAAGATGACATACTGTATACTGAGAACCCCAAAGATGCCAATAAGAAACTATAGTACTGATAGACAAATTCAGCAAAGTAGCAGAATACAAAATTAATATCCAGAAATCAGTTACATTTTTAGAAGTCAATAATGAACTAACAAAAAGGGAAATTTAAAAAACATAATCCAATTCACAATTCCTTCAGAAAGACTAAAATACATAGGAATAAATTTAATGAAGGATATAAAAGACCTATACTTGGAAAATTATGAGACACTGAAGAAGAAACATATCATTAGAATCATATATTATATTCATGGATAGGAAGAATTAACATCATTAAAATGTCCATACCACCCAAAATCTATAGTACTCAATGCAATTCCTATCAAGATTCCAATGATATATTTTACAGAACTATAACAAATATTTCAAAAATTTATGTGGAATCATGAAAGGCCCCACATAGCAACAGCAATCTGAGGGAAAAAAACATTGGAGGAATCACACTACCTAGTATCAATCTACACTGTAAGGCCATAGTACTCAAAACACTATGGTACTGGCATAAAACAAACACATAGATCAACAGAACAGAACAGAAAGCCCTGAAATAAACCACATAGTTATAGTCAATTAATATTTGACAGAGGAAGCAAGCATATACAATGAGCTAAAAATAGTTAATTCAACAAATGATGTTGGGAAAATTGGACAGATATTGCAGAAAAATGAAACTAGACCAGCTTCTTAACACCACACACAAGAATAAACTTTATTCTTGTTCCAGGCTCTCACACATGGCATAAAAAATAAAGCTCTCACACATGGCAGCTGAAGGGACTGGAGCCAGGGGTTCTACCCAAGAAGGGTGAGTTCTAACCATGCAGCTGAGCTTCCCAGCCTATAGCAACACAGCTGAGAGTAAAATAGCATCCAGCTGTGAAAAGCAATAAGCTGTGGGGTTTGCTAGCCTGAGACTGCTAGAGATAGAGAAATACTAAAGTGACCTCTAACAAAAATACACTGGCACCCACTTACCTTGAGCTCCAGGAGAGGGAGGGCAGAGTGGATTAGAGACACTTAAGGAGGGTTTGGAGTGGTGTTGGGGACTGCCAGCCCTGTTTTTCCCATCTATGACCCTTAGGCAGCCTCACCCAAATGTGAGTGAGGCACCAGAAGCTGAACTTGGCTAGGGGAAATTAGCAGCATATACCAAGAAGATGGAGCTTGGCATCCCAAAACATGAACCCTTAAATGAGGTAAACAAAACAATTAAAGTGCATAGGTAATTGTATCCTGCTCAGTGAAGCATTTAACCATTGTACTGAGAAAGAGCTCTCACAACTTAAGGGGGTGAGTAAAGATTAATAGAATTCACATTAAGGGGAAAATGAATAAAAGCCCTATAGGGGGACTGATCAGGAGCATTCTCTGTCTAGAGGTATTCCCCATTTCTCTCCTCAGCTTCATTTAGCCTGTGTGCCTGGATAGTTCATTCATCTGTGTCATGGGACTGGCTGGACCAGAAGCCCAGCAGAGTGGCAGCTTTAAGGAGAGAAATGACGGAGCAGCCGATGGGGTGAAATAGAGGTAAGCAAACTATCAGACGTGGAATTAAAAATGATGATGATAGAGAAGCTCGATGAGCTAAGCAAACTCAAGCAAAACTACAAAGAACTCCAGAGAAGCTACAAGGAACTTACTGAGAACTACACTAGACCTACTACTAAACTATCTATTTCCTAGAAATAGAAATAGAAATTAGAGCCAGGAGGAAACAAAGAATACAATTTCTGAATTGAAGAACACAGTAGAAGGAATCAAAAGCAGGTTAGAGGAAGCAGAGGGTCAAATCAGTCAGCTAGAGGACAATGCAGAAAAAATTCCCAGACAGTGCAACAAAATTAAAAAAAGACTGAAAAAAAAATTAAGAGGGTGTAAGAGCACTACAGAACAACATGAAATGCAATAATATCCATATAATAGATATACCAGAAGGAGAAGAGAAGCAAGGAATAGAAAACCTGTTCAAAAAAGTAATGATAGAAAACTTCCCTAAATTGATGGGTGAAATATCACTCAAATTCAAGAAGCACAGAGGGTCCCAATGAAGATGAACCCAAACAGGCCCACTCCAAGACACATCATAATAAAAATGGCAAATTTCAAAGACAAGGAGAGAATCCTAAAAGCATCAAGAGAGAAACAGCTAATAACATAGAAGGGGACTCCAATAAGGTTATCAAATGATTTCTCAACAGAAATACTACAAGGCAGAAGGGAATGGCAAAAAATACTCCAAGCAATGAAAACAAAAGGCCTGCAACCAAAACTACTCAACCTAGCAAGGCTCTCATTCAAAATGGAAGGTGAAATAAGATGTTCCCCAGACAAAAGAAGGCTAACAGACTACAACTCCACCAAACCAGCATGACAAGAGATGCTAAAATGTGATTTAAAAAGATGAAGAAACAGAGATAGACAGAGAGGAACACAGGAACAAAGGGGGAAAATATCAATGAATAAGAACCTGTCAATAATAACCTTAAACATAAACAGATGAAATGCACCAATCAAAAGACATAGGGTAGCTGAATGGATAAGAAAATATGACTGAGAAAAATAAATCAAGGAAGATACAAATAAATTGAAGCATATACCATGTTCATGGATGGGAAATATTAACATAATTAAAATGTCCATACTAACTAAAGCAATCTTTAGATGCAATGCAATCCCAATTAAAATACCAATGACTTATTTCACAGAGCTAGAAAAAATATTTCAAAAATTTATATGGAGCCAAAAATGCCCACAAATGCCACAGTAATCTTCAGAAAGAAGAATGAAGTAGGAGGAATCACAATACTGCATATCAAACTATACTAAAAGGCTATTTTAATCAAAACAATCTAGTACTAGCATAAGAATAGGCATATAGATAAATGGAACAGAATAGAAGACCTAGAAATAAACCCAGGACTCTATGGTCAATTTATATTCAACAAAGAGGGAAGGAACATAAAATGGAGTGCAAATACTCTCTTCAACAAGTGATGTTGAGAATTACTGGACAGGGACATGTAAAAAAATAAAGCTAGACCACCAACTTACACCATACACCAGAATAAACTCAAGATGGATAAAGGACTTAAGCATAAGTCTTGCCACCATAAAAGTCCTAGAGGAAAACATAGGAAGAAAAATTTTAGATATACTATGCAACAATATTTTTACCCGTACTTCTCCAAGAGCAAAGGAAATAAAGAAACAGATATACAAATAGAACTACTGTCAAGAGACTGCCTGGTCTGGTTCCAGAAACTGTAGCCTCATGCAAGCAAGGCCCAGAACATTGAGCCTGTAAGACTTGACCAAAAAACTGGCATGTTGGAGAAAGACATGCCTCAGCAATTAGCCAGGAGGTTTCCATGGGAAAATCTGACCTAAGGAAACTATATTTTATCTCCTGAAGCCTGTTTTGCTCTTGGTATCCCTAGTTAATATATACCAGATATTTATGCTCAAAGCACAGGAAGACCTCATAGACCCTGCCTTATGGCCACCTAACATCATCTTGTCTGGCCAGCCCTGATCTGAGGGAGATCTCTGTGTTCCTTCAATTGCTATTTCTGAACAATATCTATATTCTCTAATCAGCACTGTGTGTCATTGATTGATGAGCTTTACAAACATACCAAATACTTCTATGTAACCTGAAGTCAATAAAAACCCTTAGAAGAAGGGGCTTGGGGCACTTCTTCCTAGAGAGAGTTGCTGGCCCTTTCTCTCCCCAGACATATTATGTGCTGGTAGACATTTCATCTGCAGCCAGGGGACTTTGTGGGATCGAGTCTCCTACATCCTGGTGCCCAGAGCAGGGACCTAAAACTCAGGACCTGCATCAACCAGGAGGCTAAGAACCAATGTTGCAGACTGCATACCTAGACAGATGGGATTCAGCACCTTCATCCCAGAGCAAGGGACGATGGCACCAGTTCTTTTGATAATGACACGGATGTACTTCAGAGAGAAGGGTCTTTCCTCAGCTACCTCTTGCAGCCATTTTGATTTCATTTTTCCTCCTGTTCTCCTTCACTCCTAGGTTTTTGTTTCCAGATAGCCACAGAGACAGGATTTAAATGAGTGCTTCAGTCTCAGCCAAGCTCCAAAGAGGCAATTCCTCCCTCTGACCTGAGGGACTTCCACTCACCTTAATATCACCTTTGGCTCACCCAGAATATGTGATATAAGGGTTGGTAATCCAGGTCTCCGAGCCCTTCCAAGCCAGCTGGGCAAGAAACCAAGGCACTAAAAGATGAAGGAATGACCAAGGAGTGACATCCTTGGAGTCCTCCTTATAAGTAGCACACTTTAACCCATTACATTTAATTCCCCTAGTTAGAACAGATCAGAGGAGGCAGAAACCAGGAACGATGAAACCAAAACTAGTTTTTTATCAGCTGCAGTTGCAGTCATGAGTGCATCTCCCTAGTGCATTGTAGTGTCAGGAAAAAGAAAGGAAAAACTTTTAATGACTGATTTGGCAGCACTCTCTCGCACTATCTGAACCTCAGAGAGTGAGAGAGAGACTGAAGGGTTAAAACCAAACGTAACAGCTCCACTCAGCCCTCAAAGGGCTCCAATCTCTTTTAAAAATGGGAAGTTTTGTTTGGTACAACTCCTTTACTAGCAGGTAAACCAATGTCTTTTCTAACTAATGTAATAGACAATTTATTAATTCATCAATCTCAATTGTGGGCATTGATAGTATAGTAACTTTCAATAGCTCAATTTAGATCTGAATACTCTTTGCCAAAGCAAAACTTTGGTCTACAATAAAAAGTTCTGACTTTCCCCAATTCTCATTCAAATTACCTCACTCATAAGTCTTCTTCCCTTTTTTTTCTGACTGCTCCATTTATAGCTCTATCCTCCCAAGTCTATCTACTTCACAAAGTAATTACTACATTTGTCTACAGAAGGTACAAAGAAGTCTCACCCTCTCCCTCAATGCACAAAAGAAACTTTTCTTGCTAAGTAAATCAAAAAATAAAACTAAGAGGGACTAGGTATATTACAAAAAATTTATAAAAAGGGTTTTCCTATGTCTCTCTGCCTAATAACCAAAGTCCTAAGTTCTATTTAGTAACATAATCATATTTCATGGTATATTGCTAAATACTTGACTTAGTCTCTCAATACTAAAAACTGAAGTTTTGTTGACATCACATACCTTTTGTTGTCACTTTAGGTAGTCAAATATCATTTCATAATATATATTCCTCAGTTGACAACGTTTCCAAAATTTAAAATTAAAAAAAGACTTTTTCTTATAGCTTTCAAAGGGTCCATGAAATATCTCAAAATTTTATTTTCTTTAAAAAAGAAATTTTAAGACTAATCAGGCTTGTTTAATACATTTTAAAATACTTAGAAAGCTTTATCAAATAAGGAAACTCTACAAAAATCTCCCAAAGCCTATAAAGTTCTAATATACTGCCATTTATAATTCTAATTGGGTAAAATTAGTTTTTTCTGTATCTGCCTATCGGTTGTTTAATTAACTTTCGAAGGAAATTTATCTCTTTTATTTTAAAATGTTTTACACAAACAACTACATAAGTTGCAGAAGGTTGCTTACATTACAGAAAATTCAAGTAAGTCAGTCTGTGCAAGTTAAAAAAGGATTATATAGAGTAAACAATCAGAAAAAAATAAGAAGAAATAATAAACAAGTAAGTCTTTAAACACTGCTACTAAATCCTGAAACTATAGGGTTAACTCATAACAGCAAGAGGCTTGCCTCTCCAAAGAGGAAGTAGGTGGGGGGAAAGGAAAAAAGTATTAGTTTTAAACTCAAGCCATTGCCTAAAACCCAAGCCTTTGATTTCTCCACTTCTCTCTAGCCCCTGCCTAGAAGAATAGGGCAGAGTAGGGAAGCTTACTTCCAAGCCCATCTCAAGAATTAAAAACTAAGACTTTTACACATTTAAAGAAGTCTATAGCTAAAGCAGGTTTAGTAATTGCACCAAAAAAAGGTGCAGCAATTTGAGCCTTAGAAATATCTCAGGCTTATACAGAACAATTCAGCCTCAGATATTCCAAGTTAAGCTCCTGGAGCTATTAACTCTCAATAGCCTTCAACAATTACTTACAACTATTAATTGGCTATGACCCAGTTTGGGTATTACTACCCACCAATTAACTAATCTTTTTAATACCCTAAAGGGAGACTCTAACCTTAACTCTCCACAAGCTCTCTCCCTCACAGCTCTCAAGAATTAGTCTCCAGCCCTGGTTGGTGGCTCAGTGGATAGGCACTGGCCTATCATAGCAACCTAGCAACCCTAAAGGTTGCTGTTTCAGTTCCCATTCAGGGCACATAACCAGGTTGCAAGCCAGGTCTCTAGCCAGGTCTCCAGTCAGGTCTGTAGCTGGAGGCAGGTGAAAGGCAACTATACATTGATATTTCTCTTCCTTTCTTCCTCCCTCCCTGCCCTTCTCTCTAAAAATAATTAATAAATTTTTAATTAAAAAAATAAAAAGAATTAGCCTCCAGTGTTACGGGAACAGACTCAGGCGGAACACCGAGATGAGTGAAAAAAGTAGGCACTTTATTACTCCTGTGGACCCAGAGGAGTCAGTCTCCAAATCCTGAGCCCCAAGCACGGGTCTCCTCCCCCTTATATACTTTTGGGGAGTGGGCAGAGGCAGGGACAAACTGGGAGTAAAGAAAAGGGAGCGGCGAACCCAAAGGTCACAGGTTCGATTCCCCAGCCAGGGCACATAATCAGGTTGCAAACAGGTCTCCAGTCAGGTCTGTGGCTGGAGGCAGATGAAACACAACCATACATTGATGTCTCTCTCCCTCTCTGACTCTCTCTCTTCCCCTTTTTCTAAAAATGATGAAATAAAGTCTTAAAAAAAAAAAAAAAAGAAAGAAAGAAAAGGGAGTGGGGGAGGGAAATACAGAAGCGGGGGGGGGGGGGGGGGCAGGGCAGCACAAACAGGGAACAAAGAAGAGGGACCTGGCATGGAAAAACAGAGCCTGCTCTAAGTTAACTCCCTTACCTATGGCTAAACTCCTACACCCTGCTGAATTTTCTGTTACACCAGGAGCTTATCAGACTTTTTTTGCTTTCAAACAATAGGTGCCCCTACCAGGTTAATTGGTCAGTTGCTGCCTCAACTAGGTATGGTCAAATGGCTGTCCCTCTCTCACCAGTCACAATGTACTATTACTACCTATGTCACTGCCTTGAGTTACCTCATCATTAAGGGGTGCAAAAGGACTTTGCAACTTTTTGGCCATGATCTGGCTATCATTCATGTTCCTCTAACCCAAATCTATCTAGAACAGTTACTTAGTCAATCTTTTGAATTTCAATGCATTATTATTGATTACATGGGAAAAATAGATATCCATTTGTGCTCAGACAAGCTTTTACAAAGACTTCCTACCTTAAATATTTGCCTAAAAGGTAAGTTTAATGACACCCCTTTTCCAGGAGCCAGAACTGTATTTATAAATAGCTCTAGCAGAGCAGGAAAGGCCACCAGTACCTGGAGGGAGAATCTGGAATGGAAATACTTTGTCACCCAGGGCCACACTTGCACTCAGGGAGCTGAAATATCTGGGGCTATTATGGTCCTTCAACAATGGCCGCAAGAACCTTTAAACCTGGTTTGTGACTCTGGTTATACTCTGTTCCATATTGATCAGGCCTTTTTCAAGAGGTCTATTGACCCTCAATTAGTTAGCTTATTCTTAACCCTCCAAAGCCTTCTTGACAAAAGGGAACATCCTCTGTTTGTAACCCACAATCACTCTCACCTTGGCATTCCTGGTCTTATGACTGAGGGTAATTCCCAGACTGATGCCTTAGTCAGACTTACAGATATTTTTCAGAGGGCTGTTACTTCTCATCAATTTTTCCACTAGAACTGCCAAGCCCTCCACAAAGAATTTGAACTCGCCGGGGCACAGGCAAAACAAATTATCAAAGGATGCCTCGACTGCCAGGAATTAGGCAAGGAAACCACTTCTACTGGGGTCAACCCCAGGGAATTGACACCCTGCATGATTTAGCAAACAGAGTTGCCCGTTATTACCTTTTTGGTAAGTTTAAATATATCCATGTTTCTATCAATACCTTTTCCTGTGTGCTACATGACCCTGCTCTCACAGGTGCATCTACTAAAAATATCCAAGCCCATTGGCTCAAGGCCTTTGACCATTTAGGCTATCCCAGAACAAATTAAGACTGACAATGGGCCAGGAAATATGGCTCAATCTGCCCAAAATTTTCTTCAACAATAGGGAATCCAACATAAGACTGGTACTCCCTACAATCCCATAGGCCAAGAAATTGCACAACATACCCACCATACCTTTAAAATGCTTCTTAACAAGCACAAAAGTGTATGCTTGTGTTTGAACCCCAACAGATCCTATGTGGCTACCAGCCAAAAGAGCTTATCTCCACAAGAGGAGGCCACTGCCCAGGGCTCCAAGGGTTAGGCCTCAATGGCTCAGGTCTGGCCACCAGGAGGTGGTCCAGCAGACGCAGCTTACTTGTGGAGCTTTTTCCACCGACCTCAAAGGCCAGATTGATCAACTATAGTTCAAGCTCCATCAGCAGCTGGAGGGCATCAAGGAGCTTACCAAGCAAAAGGTCTTCCAGATCCTTTACGACAATCTGCAATAGCTAATAGCTGGTTGGAAGGACTGAACTTGCAGGACTGGGTCATGGGGGCCCATGTAATCTGATTGTGATTGTTTTCTGTGCACTAAGGTACATTTGCAAACTGTTCTCTAGGGACCAGGTCCCCGAGAAGCAAGTGATAGACTTCATCAGTCTTACTACTATCTCTGCCATCTCAAAAGAAAAAGGGGGAGATGTTAGAGATTGCCTGGTCTGGTTCCAGAAACTGTAGCCCCATTCAAGCAAGGCCCAGAACATTGAGCCTGTAAGACTGAATCAGAAAACTGGACCTGCTGGAGGAAGACATGACTCAGCAATTAGCCAGGAGGTTTCCATGGGAAAATCTGGCCTAAGGAAACTATATTTTATCTCCTGAAACCTGTTTTGCTCTTGGTATCCCTAGTTAATGTATACCAGATATTTATGCTCAAAGCACAGGAAGACCTCATGGATCCTGCCTTATGGCCACCTAGCATCTTCTTGTCTGGCCAGCCCTGACCTGAGGGAGATCTCTGTGCTTCTTCAATTGTTATTTCTGAACAATATCTATATTCTCTAATCAGCACTGTGTGTCATTGATTGATGAACTTTACATACATGCCAAATACTTCTATGTAACCTAAAGTCAATAAAAACCCTTAGAAGAAGGGGCTTGGGGCACTTCTTCCTAGAGAGATTTGCTGGCCCTTTCTCTCCCCAGGCAGATCATGTACCAGTAGACTTATTTCATCTGCAGCCAGGATTACTTCACCAGATGTGGTCTCCCACAGACTACATCATACTAAAAGATTTTGCTCAGCTAAAGAAAGCATTAGCAAAATTAAAAATAAAGTATGTTTTCCCAACTGTACAGGAAAACCTACTTACCAATGATACTTCAGATAAGAGTTTGACCTCAAAAATATGTAAGAAACTTATATGACTTAACACCAGGGAGACAAACAGCCCAATTAAAAAATAGGCAAAGGACTAGAATGGACACTTCTCTGAGGAGGACATACAAAGGGTCCGTAGGCATATGAAAGAATGTTCAACATCACTAGCAATCAGAGAGATGTAAATTAAAATCACAATGAGATAGCACCTCATAACTGCCAAAATGGGCATCATCAACAAATCAACAAACAGCAAGTGCTGGTGAGGATATGGAGAAAAGGGAACCTTGTACACTATTGGTGGGAATGCTGACTTGTACAGCCAATAAGGAAAACAGTACAGAATTTCCTAAAAAATTAAAATGGAAACACCTTTTGACCCAGCAATTCCACTGTTAGGACTATACCCAAAGAACCCTGAAATACCAATTGAAAAGAACTTATGAACTATGTTCATAACAGCACTATTTATAATAGCCAAGTGCTGTAAACAGCCTAATTGCCCATCAGTGGATGACTGGATCAAAAAACTGGTAAGTTTGCACAGTGGAATACTACATAGTAGAAAGAAATAAGAAACTTCTACCTTTTGCAACAGCATGGATGGAACTGGAGAGTATCATGCTCAGTGAAATAAACCAGTCAGTGAAAGACAAATACCATATGATCTACCCAATACAGAAGACCAATGAACAAAACAAATAAATAAGCAAAACAAAACCAGAGGTATGGAAACAAGAAACAAGCCTTCAGTGTGCAGAACAGAGAGGAGTGGGGGAGAAAGAAGCAAAGAGGAGGAACAGTTTAGTCAAGGAGCTAGTATGGATGACCCATGAAAATAGATAACATGTGAGATGGGCCAGGGGAGGAGAAATGGGAAGGGTGGGGCAGGGGAGAGCAGTGGGGGATGAATGTAAAACAATAAAATAAAATAAAGAAAATGAAATAAAAAGAAAGAAAACATGACTCATATACTATATGCTGTCTACAAGAGAAACACCATAGAACAAATGAACAAAAGATCTACACGGACTGAAAAAAGGGATGAAAAATATATTTCAAGCAAATGGACATGAAAATAAAAGGCTGAAATAGCAATACTTATATCAGATAAAAGATTTCAAAACAAAGACCATAAGAAGAGAAAAAAATTGACATTTCAAAATACTTAATGGAACAATCCATCAAGAAGATATAACCCTTGTAAACATATATGCACCCAACATAGGAGCACCCAAATATATAAGGAAAATAAATCTTATAGGACTTCAAAAAGGATATGGACAGCAACACACTCATAGTAGGGGATTTTTAATACACCATTATCAACAATGGACCAATCTTCCAAGCAAAAATCCACCAAGGATATTGTGGCATTGAAGACCATACTAGATAAAATTAACTTAACCAATATATACAGAACTTTTCATCTCAGAAATGCAAAATACACATTCTTTTCAAATACACATGGAGCATTCTCAAAGATAGACCACATGGTAGGACACAAGACAAGCCTCCACAAATACAGGAAGACTGAAACCAAACAAGGCATCTTCTCAGATCACAATGGCTTAAAACTAGAAACAAATCCCAAGGGAAAACCCCAAAAACATTCTAATTCATGGAGAATGAACAAGCTATTAAGTAATAAGTGGGTTAACAAAGAGATCAAGGGAGAAATAGAAATAGTTTCTGGAAACAAATGAAAATGAATACGCAACAGCCCAAAACCTATGGATCAGAGCAAAGGCAGTCCTGAGAGAGAAGTTCATAGCAATACAGGCCTACCTAAAAAGCTTAGAAGAAGCTCATACAAACAGCCTAACCATAAAGCTACAAGAACTAGAGGAGCAGAACAACAACAATAACAAAAAGCCCAGAATAAGTAGAAGGCAGGAAGTAATCAAGATCAGAGCAGGTGCCAACCTGCAAACCCAAAGGTCATTGGTTTGATTTCCAACCAGGGCACATAACCAGGTTGCAAGCCAGGTCTCCAGCCAGGTCCATAGCTGGAGGCAGGTGAAAGGCAACCATGCATTGATGTCTCTCTCCCTCTCTGCCTCTTTCCCTTCCTCTCTCTCTGGAAATAATAAATAAAATCTTAAAATAAAATGATCAGAGCAGAATTAAATGACTTAGAAACTAAAAGCAAAATTCAAAGGATCAATAAATCCAGGGTCTGATTCTTTGAAAAGATAAACAAAATTGATAAGCCTTTAACTAGACTCGATCAAGAGGGGAAAAAAAGATATTGTATATCAACATACATAAATTTAAAAAAAGAAAAAAGAAAAAAGAGAGAGGACCTAAATAAACAAAATCACAAATGACAGAAGAGAAATCACAATTGATACCACAGAAATACAAAGGATTATAAGAAGAAAATTATTACAAACAATAATATGACAAGAAATTTGACAACCTGAGTGAAATGGACACATTTCTGGAAATGTATAATATACCAAAACTGAATCAAGAAGAAGCAGAAAGCCTGACTAGACCATTGACAGCTAGTGAAATTGAAGGAGTAATCAAAAAACTCCCAGTGCACAAGAGCCCTGGAGCAGATGGCTACACAGATGAATTTTACCAAACATTTAGGGAAAAACTAACTCCTATCCTTTTCAACCTAGTTCAACAAATCCAAAAGAGGGAAGACTCCCAAACTCTTTTTATGAGGCCAGTATTATTCTAATTGCAAACCCAGGTAAAGACACAACAAAGAAAAAAATCCATAGGCCAATAATCTCTGATGAACATAGATGCTAAAGTTCTCAACAAAATATTGGCATAGAGGATCCAGCAACACATTAAAAAGATCATACAAAAAGAGCAAGTGTGATTCATCCCAGGAATGTAAGGATGATGCAACATTCGCAAATCAATAAATGTAATAAACAAAACAAAAGACAAAAACCATATGATAACATCAATAGATAAATCCATAGAAATCAATAGAAAAAGCATTTGATAAAGTACAGCATCCATTTATGATAAAAATGCTCAGCAAAGTGAGAATAGAGGGAGGGTACATCAACATGATTAGGCCCATAGATGAAAAACCTGTAGCAAACCTCATATTGAATAGGCAAAAACTAAAAGTCTTTCCCCTAAGATAGAGGCTGTTCAATCTCTCCACTTCTGTTCAACGTCTTTTTGGAAAGGTTTAGCCATAGCAATCAGATAAGGAAAAGGAATCAAAGCCATCCAAATTGGAAAGGAGGAAGTAACCTATCGTTATTTGTAGATGACATGATACTGTACATAGAAACGCGATAGACCACCAAAAAGTAGTTGACCTAATAAGCAAGTTGAGAAAAATAGTTGGGTATAAAGTCAATATCCAGAAATCAAAGACATTTTAGTAACCAACAATGAAACATCAGAGATTGAAGCTGGAGAACAAATCCAAATTACTTTAGCAACAAGAAAAATAAACTCCTTAGGAATAAACTTAACTGAGAAAGTAAAAGACCCGTACTCAAAAAATTACAGAACATTGAAGAAAAAAATTAAGGAAAATAAAAATAAATGGAGGCAAATACTATGTTCATGGATGGGAAGAATTAACATCATTAAAATGTCCATACTACCCAAAGCAATTATAGATTCAATGCAATCTCTATTAAAAATACCAATGTCATATTTCACAGATGTAGAATAAATTCTTTAAAAAATTTATATGGAGGAGTTCTGGCAAAATGGCAGAGGCTTAAATGGAGCTACACCAATCTCCTCCCAGGTCCCAACTGGAATTACTTTTTTGGAGAAAAAGTCAGCTGGAATTACCAACAGAACACCAGCTAGAAAAAAAAGTCCTATAACCATGTACAAAACAGAAGAGGACGGCTTCATCACAACATGACTGATAGGAATCACAGAAATGCGAAAGGACTGGCTGGGCAGCAGCCAAAGGAATGGAGCTGGGGGCTCCACCTGAGAAGGGTGGATTCTGGTCCCCCAGGTGGGTGTCCCAGCCTGCAGCAACACAGCAAAGAGTAGAGCAGCATACAGCTGAGAAGGGTGGAAAGCCCTGGAGTTTGCTGGCCTGAGAGAGTGCTGGAGACAGAGAACTAATAGGATGACCACAGCGAAAATACATTGGCACCCACCTACCCTGGGCTCCAGCAGAGGGAGAGCAGAGTAGACTGGAGACACGTGAGGAGAGTTTGTGGCAGTGACTTGGAGGAGAAAAGTGGGGAAGCAGCAGTGGGGATCCTGTAGCTGACTCATTACCCACACCTCAGGTGGACTACACTGAGCCCTGCCAAGTGGCTTCTGTAGGAGGGATCTCATAGCCCTGCCAACTGGAAGCAATCTGCTTTGCCCAGCAAAGCCTGAGCCTGGCACCTGATCACAATTTTTTGATTTACATCTAAATAAACCTCTCTTGCCCTACCCTGTCTGAGCATAAACACAATAGTTAGCAACTGAAGAGGTAACTCTCGATCAGCAGCACCTGGACCTGATGGCTGATTACAAACTCACTGACTTAACATCTGGGTCAATCAGACAGTCCTGCACAATGGCAAGTGAATCTGGTGGCTAATCATGGATTTATTCAACTCAGTTCATAACTGAGTTGGTTTGTCTCACCCAGTAACCCCTGGGCCTGGCAGGTGATGACAAACTAATTGGATTATAATTGAATCTTTCAGTCTAGCCCAGCAGCCCCTTAGACTGGCAGCTGATCACAGATTCATTGGATTACAATTGGATCTTGCTGCTTAGCCCAGTAGGGCCGAAGCCTAGTGGCTGATCACAGATTCACTGATTTACATCAGAATCTGTCCCACTAGGCTTCACCTGAGATGGTAGCTGATCCATTGGATTACAATTGAACCCCCCTGTCTAGTCCAGCAGAGCCTGAATATGGTAGCTGATTCATTGATTTACAACTGAATCAGTCTGTCACCCCAAGCTGCATCTGGGCCTGGTGGTGGATCACAGATTGATAGGATACAACTAAATCAATCCTATCAGCCTAGCAGTTCCTTAGCTTGGCAGCAGATTAGAGTCTGATTGGATTACAATGAAACCAAAAAATGGGAAGAAAAAGAAACAGTCCATCACCAAAAGGAAAGAAGGAATCGAAAAAAGGATCACTAAATGAAACAGAGGCAAGCAATCTATCAGATATGGAATTCAAAATAACAATGATAGAGAAGCTCAATGAGCTCAGCCAGCTAAAAGAAACTTACAAACAACTCCTGGGGAACTATGTAGAACTCCAGAAAAGCTACATGAACTTACTGAGAACTACACCAGCATTAAAAAGGACATAAAAACTATCTGTAAGAGCCAGGAGAAAATGAAGGATAGTTTCTGAGTTGAAGAATACAGTAGAAGGAATCATCATTAGGCTAAACAAAGCAGAGGATCAGATCAGCGAGCTGGAGGACAATGTAGAAAAATATTCCAAGATAGTACAACAGAATGAAAAAAGACTGAACAAGAATGAAGAACTTTCAAGAGAGCTGCAGGATAATATGAAGCGATATCCACATCAGAGGGATACTAGAAGGAGAAGAGAAACAAGGAATGGAAAACCTATTCAAAAAAGTAATGATAGAAAACTTCCCTAACATGATGAGTGAAAATGCTACTCAAATTCAGGAAGCACAGAAGGTCCCAATGAGGATGAGTCAAACAGACTCACTCCAAGACACCTTATAATTAAAATGGCAAATTTCAAAGTCAAAAAGAGAATACTAAAAGCATCAAGAGAGAAACAGCAAATAACATATAAGGGGGCTCCCATAGGTTATGAAATTATTATTCAACAGAAACAATACAAGCCAGAAGGGAATGGCAAAAAATTTATATGGAACCAAAAACAACCACAAATAGCCACAGCAATCTCAAAAAAAAAAAAAAAAAAAAAAAAAAAAAAAAAAAAAAAAAAAAAAAAAAAAAAAAAAAAAAAAAAAAAAAAAAAAAAAAAAAAAAAAAAAAAAAAAAGAACAAAGTAGGAGGAATCACAATACTGGATATTAAACTATACTTACAAGGCCACTGTAATCAAAAGAGTCTGGTACTGGGATAAGAATAGACATATAGATAAATGAAACAGAATAGAGCCCATAAATAAATCCAGGACTCTATGGACAATTTATATTCAACAAAAGGGGAAGGAGCATAAAATTGAGTAAAAATATACTCTTCAATAAGTGGTGCTGGGAGTACTGGACAGGGACATGCAAAAAATAAGTAAATAAAGCTAGACCACCAACTTACATCATACACCAGAATAAACTCAGATGGATAAAAGACTTAAACATAAGCTGTACCACAATAAAAGTCCTCAAGGAAAACACTGGTAGTAAAATTTCAGATATCCTATGCAGAAATATTTTTACCAATACTTCTTCTAGGGCAAGGGAAATTAGGGAACAAATAAACAAATAGAACTATATCAAACTGAAAAGTTTCTGCTCAGCTAAAGAAAACATCAGCAAAATTCAAAGGAAACCAACTGTATGGGAGAACATATTTGCCAATGGTACCTCAGACAAGGGTTTGATCTCCAAAATATATAAAGAACTAACGTGGCTCAACAACAGGGAGACAGACAGCCCAATTAAAAAACGGGCAACGGACCTGAACAGTCACTTCTCTGAGGACATACAAAGGGCCCACAGGCACAGGAAAGAATGATCAACATCACTAGCCATCAGAGAGACACAATTTAAAACCATAATGAGATACCATCTCACATCTGTCAGAATGACCATCATTTACAAATCAACAAACAACAAGTAACTGTGAGGAGTGAAAAAAAGGGAACCCTCATGCATTATTGGTGGGAATGCAGACTGATGCAGCCACTATAGAAAACAGTAAGAAATTTTCTCAAAATACTAAAAACAGAACTGCCTTTTAACCCACTGATTCCACTGCTAGGGTTATACTTGAAGAAACCTGAAACACCAATTCAGAAGAACCTATGCATCCCTATGTTCATAGTAGCACTATTTATAATAGCCAAGTGCTGGAAACAGTATAAATGCCTATCAGTGGATGAATGGATCAAAAAACTGTGGTACATCTACATAATGGAATACCACACAGCAGAAGGAAAGAAGGAACTCCTACCTTTTGTAACAACATGGATAGGACTGGAGAGTATTATGTTTAGTGAAATAAGCCAGTTCAGTGAAAGATTAAGTGAGATAAAATATCCTATGATATCACTTAATACAGGAGACTAATGAAGAAAACAAAGCAAACAAGCAAAACAGAACCAGAGGCATGAAAACAAGGAATAGACTTTCAGTGTGCAGAGGGGAGGGAGAGAAAGAGGAAAAGAAGGGGAGCACTTTAAGCAAGGAATTAGTATGGACATGGACATGGGAATATGTGAAATTGACTGTTGGGGAGGGGATAGGGAGTTTGGGGCAGAGGAGATCAATAGGGTAAAATTGGGATAAATGTAATACATCAACAATAAGTTAACTTTTTAAAATGCTCAATGTCACTAATCATTAGAGAAATGCAAATTAAAACCATAATGAGATACTATCTCATACCTGTCAGAATGGCTGTCATCAATAAATCAACAAACCACAAGTGCAGGTGAGGATATGAAGAAAGAACTCTTGTATTATTGATAGTAATGCTGGTTTGGTGCAGCCACTGTAGAGAGCAATATGGGGATATCTCAAAAAATTAAAAATGGACCTGCCTTTGATCCAGAGATCCCACTTCTGGGAATAGATCTGATGCATTGGGGTGTTTATATTCTTTAATTCAAGAGAACATAAACACCCCCAATGTTTATTGCAGCATTGTTTACAATTGCTAAGTGCCTATCAATAGATGAGTGGATGTAACAGCTATGGGACATTTACGCAATGGAATACTACTCAGCCATTAAAAAAAAAGAGAGAGAGAAAGTTTTACTCATTGCCACAGTGTGGAATAACCTGGAGAGCATTATGCTAAGTGAAATAAGCCAGTCAGAGAAAGACAAATACCATATGATTTCACTCATATGTGAATCTAATGAACAAGCAAAATTAATATGGAAAATATAGGTAGTGCAGGGTGATACCTATGGGGCAGGAGATTAGCAGGTGCAGGAATTGAGCAAAATTGATAAAGAAAGCCCTGGCTGGTGGTGCAGTGGATAGGTGCCAGCTTGTGAATTCAAAGGTCACTGGTTCGATTCCCAGCCAGGGCACATAACCAGGTCCCAAGCCAGGTCTCCAGTCAAGTCCGGAGCTGGAAGCAGGTGAAAGGCAACCATACATTGATGTTTCTCTTCCTCTCTGACTCTTTCCCTGCCCTTCTCTCTAAAAATAATGAATGAAATCTTTTAATAAAATGGATAAAGGATTCATGGACATGGACAATAGTGTGGTGATTCCCTGGAAGAGGGGAGTATGAAAACACTAAATGGTAATGGAAAAAAGTGCAATAAAGAATTATAAAATGTACTTTAAAAAAATTCATGGGTCAAAGAAGAAATTTAAAAAATTTGTAAAATATTTTTATTAAAATAAAAGTATAACATATCAAAACATGTAAGATGCTACCACAGTGGGAAATATGTACCTTCAAATGCTTAAATCATGAAAAAGAAAGGTTAAATGAGCTAAGAGTTCAACTCCAAAAGTTGGAAAAGGGATACAGGGTGAACCCAAGAAAGTGGAAAGGAGAAGATAATAGAGATAAAGGCAGAAAATAATGACTAGAAATTGTTAAAGAATTCAATAAAATAGACCCTGGTCCCTTGAAAAGACCAATAAAGCAGACAAATCTCTGGCAGAACTGATGGGATAGAACACACAAACAAACAGCATTAAGATGAAAAAGGGTAATATAACTGCAGATATGACAGAGAAGTTAAAAACTATAAAATTAATAAGAATATTTTTAATAAATAATTAATAACCACAGATAAGATGTAGTTTTCTGGAAAAAAAAATACTTATTCTGAAGAAAATTGAAAATCAGATGTGCCAATTAAAGAAATTAAATAAGTAACTAAAACTTCATTTATATTAAGAATAGCTGTGACTAACAAAACATAATTTTCAGATGGTTTTTCTGAGAATTTCTACCAAATATTCAAAATTTTCTTTGTATAAGAAAATCCAGTCATATACAAAGTGTTGTAAACCAGTGCTTCTCAAAAAGTACAATCAAATGACCTGAATCTTGTTAAAATGAAGATTCAAATCCAGTGAATCTATGATAGGGCTTGAGATTTTGCATTTCTAACAAGCTCCCAGATAATGTCAGATAAACAATCTTCTATAAATCTTTAAGTTAAAGATAACTCAATAGAAAATTAATTCCACATTAGGGAAATCTTGAAAGCCAATAAAAAGAGGTCCAACTCAATTGTTATAAACAAACATAAACCAAAAGTAAGATAGTGTTTCACACTAATCAGTAAGCTAATCTAGTTTGCTGAAAATATAGACTCCTGGCACATAATGTGGAGCAAGAAAACCCTCTATACTGTTGATGGGTAGGGAGATAAATGGATATTGCTGTTATAGAACACCAGCAATGTTGTTCTGGAGTAGTTGTGGGGTTCAGTTGCCCACCAGCAAGAAGCATGAATCTCAATGCAAGAGTCTAGTGAAAAAGGAAAGGGATTGTTTATTTAAAGATTACACAGATTTATGATAATGGTAGATTTCTGTTGTTAAGTCTTACTCCCTTTAAAACCATCCAAAAACATAGTCCTGCCTCTCTGCCAAATCAGGCCATTTTCAGAATACACCAGTCGGAGGTACCATCTTTAAAAAAAAAAAAAAACAAAAAACAGAATTCTGCAGATCAGCAGTCCTGGTCACAGTTGAGTTCCAAGCATTTCTTATGAATCCAGGTGGCTAGGAAGGTCTTGCACAGCTCAGCTCCATCAGCTCTGCTGCCATCTTTTCCAGACTGACTTGAATCTGGGTAGCTGGGCATGTCACCTGCTGCACCACCACCAGGTCCATTGACTCTCTGCACTTCTAACTTTCAGGCTTCCTCTCTCTTACTCCAGGCCACATGGCTTATACATCCTCTCTTTCAGCCTACCCTCATTTAAATGCCCAGCCCAGAATTCCCTGTGTGATCTCATATACAGCCCTTCCCATGGTGTGTTAGTGTCCACCACTTTTGCCAGTTTCATCGTATCTTTTACTTTCTTTTGACTGACATCTTTAGTCAGGTAAAAGTTCCCAGTGATGCACAGACATCTGGGGTGGGCATCTGTCTGTTACCTCTCAAGAAGGAACTATTTAAGCTCCCCCACCCCACCTGGGCTATGTCACAAGTCCTTTAGCATTTTCACAGTCACATACACAATTCGTCCTTCTGGAAGGCAAGGCTATTAACTTCCTATTGTTACGCAATGTATCTTAAACAACATATCATCCACTCACTCCTCCCCTATTACCTATGTACCTGGAAGAGCAATTTGCCAACACATAGCAAAGCTGAAGAAGCATATATGCTACAACACAGCATATATACATATGTGTATGGAAATTTTGCACATGTGTTTAGGAAGAAAAGAGCAAGAATGTTCAGACTAGTTTCTATTAAACAGTCCAGCAGTAAAGGTACTTGTACAATATTGATAGACTTGAAAAACATTGAAAGAAGTAATTTTCAGATTAATAGGTATATTTTGATAACTTTAGATAAACTACAAAACATTCAAAGCAATAGCATATATAGTATATCATATATGTAGGAATATAAAAACATTCATGAGAGTAAAAAAATACTACAGTGGTTATAGCTGGAGAGGTTGAGTAATAGGATGGACTAGAGATATGCGTCAGTTAAATCTATCATTTTATTTATTTTTATTTTTTAAAAGATAAAAAACAAACATACCAACATGTTATAAATAAAAAAATTAAAGGAACTGAGGGGATGGGTATATGAATATTTTTATATTATATCTCACACTTTCCTGGATATTTGTAATAAATTATAATAAGTAACAAAGAGTGAGGAGGAGAAGATGGTGACAGAGAGCAGTGCTGATGGTGTTCTCAAGTTCCAAAGCAGCTAGAGGACAAGATAGGGAGTGTGAGACGTCTTCAGGACCCTAGAAATTGGAGCAGGCAGCATCTGGACACAGGGGAGCACAGCCCAGAGGCAGAGGAGGCCAGCAGGACAGTAGGTGAGGCATTCCCGACCGACCGGCAGGTGGGCCGAGGTCGGCTCTGGGCAGTGGTGGCTCTGCCCAGAGGGGCGCGTTTGACTGAGGCCAGCTCCGGGCTCCCTGGTGACTGGAAGTCTCAACAGTGAAGTGCAGGCAGTGAGGGCAAATGCCATAGGGAACATGGAATTGAACTCTTGCAGGGGAGAGACTGTGTGAGAGACTCACTCCAGCAACAGGGAGAGGAGGCTCTTTGCAGGGCTAGAGGAGGAGGAGAAGAGTCCTGCAGGAAGCTGGAGCAGGGGAGCAAGAAGTGCACCAGCAGGGGTGGCAAAAGGGCCGAAAACGGTGCTGCTGGGCCACTGGGGAAATAGCAGCTAGAAGCCCCTGCGAGGCAGGGGGCCCAGCCCTGTGCAACCACACTGGCCCCCAGGCTCCGCAGAATCTCCAAACAAGCCGGGAGCCAGGAACAAGTAGCGAGGGCAACTGACCCGCAATTGCTGGAGACAAAGGCTGCACCGCCCACGCCTGGGAGAGGCTCACCACAGAGGCTGCGTAAAGGACTCCTCGGAGAGCTGGTTGGCTTGGAGGAGTGGTGCCTGCCCCAAAAGGGCAGGACAGTGTAAGCGGACCCTGGACAGTGTTGACAGATAGGGGCGGCCTCCTCCCGGAACTACGGGGGCGGGGCCAGTCGTCACAGGGACCAGCAAAGTTGCTGGCTGCCTTGCAGAGGTGCTGAGTGCTCATCATGGGCAGGAACCTCTACCAGGAGTGGGAGGGGGCACCCTGCAGGCTCCAGAATACCAGCAGCCCTAAAACCCAGCCAGGCTGTGGAAGGCCCAGCCTACCTGGGGGCAGACACTCAGAATCAGCCCTGACTGTGACAATCAGAGGCCCTGCCACACGCCAAGACTGGCTAAAATATAAACGATAGACTGTAAAGTCCTGACCAAGAAAAAGAGGCAGCTTCAGGAAAGGGATTGCTGCTAATCTCAAGCACCTGAGTTATACCGAGAGCAATATGAACAATTAATCCCTAACATATCCTTTGCAAAAGTTACTTCTCACATATTCTTAATTCCCCCCATACCTCAATCCACCTAAATACCCAAGACCCTCACCCCACTCTCGAATTAAAGTCTATTCACTCTGTGGCTATAACGCATTCCCAGTCCTCAATATAAGTATTCTTACCTTCCCCAGCCATTGAACCCTTTCTTTATTCTTTTCTTCCTTCCTCTTTTTTTTTTTTTAATTTTTTTCTTTCCTTTTCTTCCTGGAAAAGCCCACAGGTTCTATCTCCACCTGGACCAATCAGAAATCATAAAGGGGGAACAGACACCTAAAACCTTTCTTTATTAATATTGATTTCTCTTTGTCTTGTGACTTTCTCCCACTTTTTTTTTCTTTCTTTCCTTTCTTCCTTCCTTCCTTCCTTCCTTCTTTCTCTCTCTCTCTCTCTCTTTCTTTCTTTCTTTCTTTCTTTCTTTCTTTCTTTCTTTCTTTCTTTCTTATCTTTCTTATCTTTCTTTCTTTCTTTCTTTCTCCTTTCTTTTCTCCCTGATTAAACCTACTGGTCCTGGCTCCACCTGGACCAAACAGAGACCATAAAGGGTGAACAGACACCTAACCCTTTTCTTTATTAATATTGATTTCTCTTTCTCTTGTGACTTTCTCCCTTTTTTTTCCCTTTTTTTTTCCTCTGCTAAAAGCCCTCAGGTCCAGGCTCCATATGGACCAGTCAGGGATTATTAAGGGTGAACAGCCATCTAAACCCTTTCTTCTTATTACTATTATCATTTTTATTTCTTTTTTACATTTGCATTTTTTTTTAGTTTGTTTGGTTTGGTTTGGATTTTTGTTTTTGGGTATTTGATTGTTTGTTTGTTTGTTTTTGTTTTTGTTCCCGCTAAAAGCCCACAGGCCCAGAATACAACCAGACAGCCCACATAAAGGACACACCAAGAACAGCAAGTGGAGAAAATCTGGGAGATGGCAACACTGAACTCCACAAATCACCTATCACAGAAGGGTGCTCAACTAAGGCAAGGAAGCAAAGCAGGATAACCCAAGGAAAGAACAAAAATAAATAAATAAATAAATAAAAAGCAAGCAAGAACAGACACCTAAAAATAGGGAAGAAAAGAATCAGTCCATCACCAAAAGGAAAGGAAGAATGCCCAGAAAGAACACAAAATGAAACAGAGGCACCTGGAATATCAGATAAGGAATTCCAAAGAATGATGATAGAGAAGCTCAGTGAGCTCAGCCACATCAAAGAAAACTGTAAACAACTCCAGGAGAACTACAAACAACTCCAGGGAAATTACAAAGAACTCCAGGGAAGTTACAAGGAACTTACTGAGAACTACAACAGCATGAAAAAGGACATGGAAACTATCAATAAGTGTCAGGAGGAAATGAAGAATATATTTTCTGAATTGAAGAATACAGTAGAAGGAATCAACAGTCGGCTAGAGGAAGCAGAGGATGAAATCAGAGAGTTGGAGGATAATGTAGACAAATACTCCAAGACAGTACAAGAGAATAAAAAAAGGCTGAATAAGACTGAAGAGGGGTTAAAAGAGCTGCAGGACAACGTGAAACATAACAACATCCGTATCATAGGGATACCAGAAGGAGAAGAGAAACAAGGAATGGAAAACCTGTTTAAAAAAGTCATGATAGAAAATTTCCCTAACATGATGAGTGAAAACATTAATCCAGTTCAGGAAGTGCAGAGGGTCGCAATGAGGATGAATCCAAACAGACCAGAACCAAGGCACATTATTAAAATGGCGAATTTCAAAGACAAAGAGAATCCTAAAAGCATCAAGAGAGAAAAGACAAATAACATACAAAGGGGCTCCAATAAGGCTATCAAATGATTATTCAACAGAAACAATTCAAGGCACAAGGGAATGGTAAAAAGTATTTCAAGTCATGGTAAACAAAGGCCTCCAACCAGAATACTCTACCCAGCAAGGCTCTCATTCAAGATAGAAGGAGAAATAAGGAGCTTCCTAAATGAAAAAACACTAAAAGAATACATCTCTACCAAACCAGCATTGCAAGAAATGCGAAAGGGTCTGCTATAAAAATAAGTAAACAAGTAAAATGAAGAAACAGAGAAAGCCAAAGAGGAATACAGACACAAAGAGAGAAAATGGCAATGAATAAGTATCAATCAATAATAACCTTAAATGTAAATGGATTAAATGCACCAATCAAAAGACATAGGGTAGCCGAATGGATAACACAACATGACCCACATATATGCTGTCTTCAAGAGACCCACCTCAGAACAAAAGATCGACACAGATTGAGAGTGAAGGGATGAAAAACTATAAATCAAGCAAATGGACATGAAAAAAAGCTGGAGTAGCAATACTGATTTCAGATAAAATAGATTTTTCAATGAAGGACATAAAAAGGGACAAAGATGGACATTTCATAATACTAAAGGGAACAATCCATCAAGAAGAAATAACTCTGATAAACATATACGCACCCAACATAGGAGCTCAAAAATATATAAGGAAAATCTTGGAAGACTTTAAGAAAGACATAGACAGCAACACACTAATAGTAGGGGATTTTAATACCCCACTATCAATAATGGACAGATCTTCCAAACAAAAAATCCCCAGAGACGTTGTGGCATTGAACAACACTCTAGAGAAAATGGACCTAACTGATGTATACAGAGTCTTTTACCCCAAAGAAGCAAAATACACATTCTTTTCAAATGCACATGGATCATTCTCCAAGATAGACCACATGGTATGTCACAAGACAAGCCTCCACAAATACAGGAAAATGGAAATCATACAAAGTATCTTCTCAGATCACAATGGCTTGAAACTAGAAACCAAATTCAA
>PVIW01010063.1:0-47133 GCA_004026585.1 Noctilio leporinus
TTTTCCCCTGACCACTGAAGGCCTATTCCTTGTATTCATATACTTGGTTCTGTTTTGCTTGTTGTTAGTTTTGCTCATTATTGTCCCGTAATGGTTGAGATCATATGATATTTGTCCTTCACTGACTGGCTTATTTCACTAAGCATAATACTCTCTAGTTCCATCCATGTTGTTGTAAAGGGTACAAGTTCCTTCTTTCTTTCTGCTATATAGAATTCCATTGTGTAAATGTACCAAAGTTTTTTGATCCAATCATCCACTGATGGGCACTTAGGCTGTTTCCAGCACTTGGCTATTGTAAATAGTGCCGCTATGAACATGGGTGTACATAGGTTCTTATGAATTGGTGTTTCAGGATTCTTTGGGTATTGTTTTTAAGATTCTCGCTTTACCTTTAAACTTTGGCATTTTAATTATGATGGGTCCTCTTGGGTCCAACTTGTTTGGGACTCTGCTTCCTGGACTTATATGTCTATTTCCTTCACCAAATTAGGGAAGTTTTCTTTCATTATTTTTTCAAATAAGTTTTCAATTTCTTTCTTTCTCTTCTCCTTCTGGCATCCCTATGATTCAGATGTTAGTACTCTGGAGATGTCCCAGAGGCTCCTTATACAATCTTAGTTTTTATCTTTTTTTTTTTTTTTTTTTGGGTGGTAATGCTTCTTTTTTTTTTTTTTTTTTTTTTTTTTTTTTTTTTTTTTTTTTTTTTTTTTTTTTTTTTTTTTTTTGGGTGGTAATGCTTCTTTTTTTTTTTTTTAAATTTTATTGTTGTATTACATCCATCCCCTTTTTGTCTTTTTTTTTTTAATTATTATTTTTTCTTCTTGTTGTGCTGGCTGAATGCTTATTTCTTTCTATGTTCCAAATCATTGTTTAAATCTCAGCTTCATTTTTCTTTATTTCACTTAATGTAACCTTCATTTCTTCCTGGGTCTTTTTTATGCTATTGCTGTACTCAGTGAATTCTTTGAGCATCTTAATAATCAGTGTTTTGAACTCTGCACCTGCTAGGTTGTTTATCTCTGTTTTGTTTAGTTCCTTTTCTGGAATTTTGTTCTGTTCATTCATCTGGGCCATATTTCTTTGTCTTCTCAATTCGGCAGCCTCTCTGTGTTTGTTTCTGTGTATTAGGTAGAGCGGCTTTGACTCCCTATCTTCTTAGTTCAGCATGGCCTTACTGAAAAGGCACCTGTAAATTGTGTGGGACAGAACCTTAAGTAACCACTAGGGAGGGGAAACCTGCTTCACTGCTTTGTGGCTCAGTGTGGGAAGAGAACTCAGAGAGGGAACAATGCCACTGCCTGGCTTCTGGGGGTTTTCCTGGCACCTCACTTACTCCCCATATGTGACTGGTGCCCTTCCAGATGTCCTGGAGCTGAATCCCAGAGGGAGTGGGTCTGTGTAACTTTTAAGTCTATGCAGGACCTTTAAACAGAATGTCCTGAAAATCTGGCAGTTTCTTCTTCCACTCCAACCCCCACTGGCTTTTACAGTCAGAAGTTACAGAGATTTATCTTCCGGGTGCAGGAACCCTGGGCTGTGTGGTCCGGCCTGGGACTGGGATCCCTCATTCCCAAAGGATCCCTCACTCCTAAGGTATCCCTCCTGATTTTTATCTAACACACATGAATGTGGGGCTGCCCATTCTGCCACCTCTCTTCTCCATACCACGTTTCCATGCTTCTCCACCTGTGCATTGTCTCTTCCCCTTCTGCCCATGTGGATGAATGAGGCTTCTTTAAATCCCTGGTTTGGGGACTTCCATACAGCTCCATTTTCTGACAGTTCTGGGTGTTATTTGTTTTGAGGTCAAGTTGTAACTCTGCAGGTGTGGGAGAAGGCAAAACATGCTTACCTGTGCCTCCATCTTGACCAGAAGTTCAAAATGATAGGATTTTAAATAAGACAAAGGCATGCCCTGGCCAGGTAGCTAAGTTGGTTAGAGCATCGTCCCATACACCAAAAGGCTGTGGGTTGCATCTTTGGTTAGGTCACAAGCCTAGGTTGTTGGTTCGATCCGTGGTTGGGGCACATACGAGTGACAACCTCTATTTTTCTTTCACATTGAAGGGGATTTTTTTTTTCTCTCTCTCTCCCCGTCTCTCTAAAATCAATAACATATCCTTGAATAAGGATTTTTTTTTGAATAATTGATAAAGCAAAGACCTTATTTCTATTATATTGAGTATACCAGATTATGAGTTGCTGGAATAGTTAAACTGCAGTAAACTTTTTCTGTTATTTTATTGCATGTGTTTACAATTTTATAAATAAAATTTGGTCCAAGACATTTTTAATCCTAAGAAAATAGTTGATTTTGGTTATCTGAATGTTCTTACTCAGTTGAGTACACTTAGTAAATGTTTGTTGGTGCCAATATCGCAGACAGTTGGGGAAATGCATGAAGGCAACCAAAGTGAGGTCTCAGACTTCATACTCCTGGGGCTCTCTGAGAATCCTGAAGACCAGCAGGTCCTGTTTTGGATGTTCCTGTCCATGTACCTGGTCACGGTGGTAGGAAATGTACTCATCATCCTGGCCATCAGCTCTGACTCACGCCTGCACACTCCCATGTACTTATTTTTGGCCAACCTCTCCCTCTCTGACCTCTTCTTTGTCACCAACACAGTCCCCAAGGCACTGGTGAACCTTCAGTCCCAGAACAAAGCCATCTCCTATAAAGAGTGTCTGGCTCAGCTCTTCTTCCTGATCTCCTTGGTGACCCTGGACAACTTCATTCTGGCCACAATGGCATATGACCGCTACATAGCCATCTGCCGTCCCCTCCACTATATCACAGCCATGAGCCCTGGGCTCTGTATTTTGCTCCTGTCATTCTGTTGGGTGATATCTTTTCTCTATGGTCTCTTTCTCACCCTCCTAATGACCAGGGTGACCTTCTGTGGGTCCCGGAAGATCCATTATATCTTTTGTGAGATGTATGTCCTACTGAGGCTCGTGTGTTCCAACACCAAATTTATTCAGACAGTGCAGATTGCCACGGGATGCATCTTTTTCTTCACCCCCTTAGGGATCATGATTATGTCTTATGTCTGGATTGTCAGAACCATCCTCCAAATACCATCTGCCTCTAGCAAGTACAAAGCTTTCTCTACCTGTACCTCCCATTTGGCTGTGGTCACCCTCTTCTATGGGACACTGATCATGGTATATTTGCAGCCTCTGCATACATATTCTATGAAGGACTCAGTAGCCACAGTGATGTATGCTGTGGTCACCCCCATGATGAACCCTTTCATTTATAGCCTGAGGAATAAGGACATGCATGGAGCTCTGAAAAGACTCCTCTTCAGGAAGGCCTTCCAGAGGTTAACATGAGGGTAATTCTGGACAGGACGTTAAAGTAAAAATTGGGATTATCTACTACCATGTGCATGGCATTATTTTATGGGGGATAGAGGAGTGATGAGGACATAGTTCCAGCTCAGAATGAGCTCATATATCTAATTTTTAAAAAAGACATGTATGTATAACCCAAAGTTCCCCAGACCTCACCAGCTTTGGCAGTAAGTCAAGTCACATAAACACTAATACTGGAAGTTTGCAGGATCAAATCCTTCAACTTGCCTGACCATAAGACCACAGTCCCAGCCTTATCCAGATCCACCCACTTACAGCCTAGGGAGATCACTTGTGTCCTTAAACACCCATACACACTCATGTTTCTAAGCACTAGCCTTTTCTGAAATGCCTGTTTCACAATAGGCCATTTATAGAAGACACTTTGTGGGTGAGGCCATCCCTTATCTGATGTGCTGCCAAGTGGAGCTCCCTGCTTTGGTACTCACCCACAGTCCATCTGGACACAGCCCCTGTGTTCCAGGCAAAAATAGTGAGAAGATTCCTTTCCTTTGCTCTGGTTAGTTATCCCTTGGGGTCCAAAATAATACTGCCTCTGCTGACATTTTCCTGCATTCCTTTTCTCTGAAAGATGCCAGACCACTTCCTTGAGAAGTCCATTCTCTTAATTCTGCGGCTCCTCACCTCCCATCTCTTTTTCATGCAACCACTCCATTCAACAAAACTCTCAAGCATCTCAACATTCGTTCATGAACAAGAGTGGTGGTGGAGCCAGCAGAAGAAAAGGAGATAATCGTGAGACTCAATCTCAATGTGTCTTGTAAAAATGCAAATAGAAAGTGAATAGTAACTGAGGAGATGGTTAATCACTGGGTTGTGACAGTTTCAGAAAGAGCAATTTTACAGGTCAATCAGAACAGCCAGCACTTGGTCTAAACTTTGACAGGTAGATTGAATTGATTTGATGTTCATTCAGTCATTCACCAATCATTCAATTGATAATCTACTGAATGTCCATTAGGGGCCTCCAACTCTATCCCAAGCATAAATAAATAAATTCTCACAGTTTACTGAGAGAAAGAGGTGAAGGGATTAAGAAGTACAACTTGGTTGTTACAGAATACTCATGGGGATGTAAAGTACAGCAAAGGGAATATAGCATGATATTTTAATAACTGTATATGGTGTCAGCTGGGTGTGAGATTTATCGGGACGATCACTTAGTAAATCACTGGGGTGTTCACTTGAAACATATAATAATGTATGTCAACTATAATTGAAAAATAAAAATGGAAATAAATAAATACCACCACCACCACCACCCACCCAAAGTAAATAAATCCTACTTTGCCATTCAAAAAAAAAATGTCTACTGTCTATATTTTCTTCTAGAGGTTTTATGATTTCAGGTCTTACATTTAAGTCTTTAACTCATTTTTAGTTTATTTTTGTATTTGGCATAAGAAAATGGTCCATGTATCTGGTTCTGTTTTGCTTGTTTGTTTTGCTCATTATTGTTCTGTAATGGGTGAGATCATATGGTATTTGTCTTTCACTGACTGGCTTATTTCACTAAGCACAATACTCTCCAGTTCCATCCATGTTGTTGCAAAGAGTAGTTCTTTCTTTCTGCTGTGTAGTATTCCATTGTATAAATGTACCAAAGTTTTTTGATCCAATCATCTACTGATGGGCACTTAGGCTGTTTCCAGCACTTGGCTATTATAAATAGTGCTGCTATGAATATGGGGGTACATAGGTTCTTATGAATTGCCTCAGGGTTCTTTGAGTATAGTCCTAGTAGTGGAATTGCTGGATCAAAAGGCAGTCCCATTTTTAGTTTTTTAAAGAAACTGCATACTGTTTTCCATAGTGGCTGCACCAGCCTGCATTCCCACCAACAGTGCACCAGGGTTCTCTTTTCCCCACATCCTCACCAATACTTGTTGTTTGTTGATGTGTTGATGATGGCCATTCTGACAGGTGTGAGGTGGTATCTTATTGTGGTTTTAATTTGCATCTCTTTGGTGGGAGCAAGGAGGAGGAGGCAAAGAAGCAGAGCAGTTTAGTCAAGGAACTAGCATGGAAGAACCATGGACATGGACAAGTGGGATTGACTTTGTGGGGGAGTGGGTGGGTGGGGAAGGGAACAGGGGGGAATAAAAAGGGGATAGATGTAATACAATAACAATAAAATTAAATTAAAAAAAGAAGAAAGTAGTCCAGATTCATTTTTTTACATGTATCTATCTATCCAGTTTGCCTAACATCATTTATTGAAGGGACTGTCATTTCCCTATTATATATTCCTGTCTCCCTTGTCAATTGGAGGTCTCAATGTATTTGGTTTTTGTTTGTTTGTTTGTTTGCTTACTGTTGTCCTCTTTTTTACTTTGTAACCCTTTTATTAAGAGTGAACCATATCAATATTCCTAAACCATAAACAATGGGGAACTGAAGTATCAAAGGAAACACATTAAGGATCCTAAATATAACAGATAAAACCTCTTAAATTTTCTTAAAGCTTTTATACATCAATGTATAATGTTTAAGGAAAACTGAATTCCTTATTAAGCAAACATTTTTGTATATGCTGCCTTTTTATCTTTCTGTGCTTTTATCTTTCACTATCAGCAATTCTGTCTAACTAACCTTATCTTCTGATGTTGTCTTCTGAGCTTTTTAAAGATCAGCCAATACTTGATCAGATTATTTTTTTATTGAATTTATTGGGGTGACACTGGTTAATACATTATATAGGTTTCTACAGTGGGCCCATTTCTATGCCTGACAAGGACTCAATCCAGCTGCTGGGTATATGGCAACTGCAGGATTGCCATGGTGGGTATCACCGCTCCAGAGGGGACTGGAAGGCCCTTCAGTAATGCATTAAGAAAGAACAAGCTAGGACGGGTACTCTTTGTTTTAATAGTTTTAAATTTTTTCTTTCTTTTTTTTTCTTTTTAAATTTTATTGTTGCTGTATTACATCCATCTAAATTGTTTCTTTAATTTGTTAATTTTTTAAATTTAATTTTATCGTTGTTATATTACATCCATCCCCTTTTTACTCCCTTCTGCCCCCTTCCCCACCCACCCACTCCCCACAAAGTCAATCCCACTTGTTGTCCATGTCCATAGTTCTTTTAT
This sequence comes from Noctilio leporinus, assembly GCA_004026585.1. NCBI lineage: Eukaryota > Metazoa > Chordata > Mammalia > Chiroptera > Noctilionidae > Noctilio > Noctilio leporinus. Next base: position 6,471 of record PVIW01010063.1, read on the forward strand.
AACTAGGTTCTTGTCTAATTTGTTAATTTTAAAGAGAGAGATGAAGGAAGAGAGAAAGAGAAACATTGATTATGTGCCCTGACCAAGGATCAAACCTGCAACCTTGGTCTATCAGGATGACGCTCCAACCAACTGAGCTATCTGGCCAGGGGGGACTAGTATTTTTTTTTTTTAAGATTTTATTTATTATTTTTAGAGAGAAGGGCAGGGAGCAAGGAAGAAAGGGAGAGAAACATCAATGTATGGTTGCCTTTCACCCTCCTCCAGCTACGGACCTGGCTGGAGACCTGGCTTGCAACCTGGTATGTGCCCTGGCTGGGAATCACCAGGGTTCCTTTGGGTTCGCAGGCCGGTGCCAATCCACTGAGCCACCAGCCAGGGCTGGACTAGTACTCTTAATCTGTCTGACATTAACATCACTAACCCAGAAACCTGGTCTGTGACACACACATGATCAATAATACTGGGCAAAGGTATACTTTTTTGTCAATCAAACTACATAGGCAGCCTTTCAAACTGCTGACCCAAAGAGTCCTAAAAATACCACCATTAAAGCCATGGGTGACTAAGTTCAAGTTTGGGTTAAATTCATATGACTCTTTATGGTTATGGACATTTGAGCACCCTGGGGATCCCTATATTGGGAACAAAAAAATTCTATACAGAACCAACCCAATTGTGCCAGCCATAGGGGAGGTATATCACTGGGACTATGCATTCTGTCACATTCAAGGTTTGACACTGGCCACACTACCCAGGTATATATTGGGTAGTTCCCGAATGGGGTCGGATTGTTATGTGTCACAAATATTTGGCACTGGCCCTGGCTGATGTGGCTCAGTTGGCTGGGTGTTGGCCCACAGGGCCAAAGGTCACTGGTTTGATTCTCAGTCAGCGCACATGTCAGTTCAGTCCCCAGTCAGAGCACGTTTGAGAGGCAACCAACCAATGGATGTTTCTCTCACACCTCAGTGTTTCTCTTTCTTCCTTCCTTCCCCTTTCTCTAAAATTAAATTAAAAAAAAAAAAAAATTGGCCATGCTTCCACCTGGGTGATTGCACTGTTGCATCCTGGGTTTTCCCTGGACACAAAGAAGAATCAACCCCATCGTAACAGCAATTGCCAGCCTCCCTCTCCCCGAGGCCATATGGGCATGATCTGTTTTCCACTGTTATGACCATTTGGCTGCCATTGTGTTCCTTCCACTGGCTTGGGGACATTATGTCCTTATTAAATTCTCCCAGTAAGCCTTACAAGACAGCCCCCAAAAGCTGTCCCTACTGAGCACTGAAATATCTCTCATGAAAGTAGCCATTCTCCAAACTAGGAGGCCTGGGATATTGTTACTGCCTCACAAAGAGGCACCTGTGTCATTACCAGAATGTTGTGTGTTCATACCTGATAAATCTGCAAATGAATCATCCCTATTACATCACATGAAGACACAAATAATTACCCCATGTGATCTGACCCCCAATCTACAGGACTTAATTCATCAGTGACTTGGATTACAAGGCTCTTTATTGAAACCCTTATTACTTGTTTTGGAAATCATTATTTTAATGTTTCTTCTTGAATGTGCCTATGTTGTTGCGGTGGGGTCGGCTTCCAGTGCAGACAGATAGCCACGCCCATGCTAGTGAAACCCCTTGCTGAGAGCTCAGCACACAGTACAAAAGAGTGGGGTGTGAGGTTGTAAGAGCTGGTCAGAGGGGCAGAGTGTTGGAGGAGGTCATGTAGAGGATATGACCTCCGACTGACTTTGGAGCTGGAGCTGGCCAAGGGGAAGCTCTTCAGACCTTCCCTGTACTTGGAGGAGGGCTCTGCCTGTCTTCCCCAAAAGAGAAGCTACCCCAAGAGAAACCGGAAAAACAAGTGTTCAAGCTGCCTGTCATCTACCAGACCCAATAAACAGAAACAGGCACTGAATCTGTATGGGCTCTTTATTCAGATGGTCGGCAATCTGAGAAGACAGCAGAGTTGCACCCTAACAGACTGTCTTAAATCCCATTATAAATGGGCCCTTTTTATAACAAGAAGACAGGTATAGGTAAGGGTTTTGGAATTCAGGGGAAAAGTTAATGAGATAAAAGCTGCAGCATTCTTCAGGGTCCTGGACGGAGGTCCTCTCACCCTGGAGTACAATGGCTCAGATACCACCTCCATTGCTTGCAGTCCTTCTGAGGCACAAAAGTGGAACTGCTTGTGGCTACCTGGAGTCAATGTGGGTCATTCTCCCGGGTCCTGAAACAATAACTTTTTACATACATTGATTATTAGCTTTTACTTGGCACTAAAATTTTCCAATATTTGAGTCCCCCATCACAAGGACACAGCTGTGAGGCAGAACTATGTGGTTGAGATGGTCTGGGCTGAATCCATGACTAAACCCAGGTAAGGCCTCTGTAATAAATTTTAAGATTCTGGGAGGTGGGTGTGGAGATCTAAATCCCCTTGATTATTGAAACTGTCATCTACCAATCTGGAGAGGTTTGCTCTTTCTTCTTACATCACCCCTTGTACTGGGAACTAATTTCAGGTTTCACCCAGTGAACTCCAGAAGTTACTGGCCAACAGGGCTCAAGAAGAGGTTTCTGGACCCTAGGTGCCGGGTGCCGGCCAAGGGGCAGGAACCCGGGGCTGGATGAGGTGCGTTGTGCTAGGAGTCAGGCCTGAGGCCCACACATGCGCCTGCACTGCAGGAGTTGGCCAAACAAGCACAGAACCAGGAAATGAACCTCTTCTACCGCAATGTCTCTCTTGCACCCTCTACTGACGACGCTTAACACAGTGCCAGCCAACAAGGGAAGCATTTTAGGGACCAGATCCATCCCACAGACTAGGCAGAGAAGGGAAAATTCAGTGCTGAGACCAGCTCAGCTGGTGGTCTTCAGGGTGAGAATAAAGCTAAACAAAAAGTTATCACAAAATCATACAGAAAAAAACAACCGCCCAATAGAAGGGAAGAAATATTGAGAAGCCCATAGAAAAGCAGAAAGCAGAGACGAGATAGGCAAGAGGCCTGAGGACCCTTTCTGTCCTTCCAGGGGCTCAGCTTCATCCCTGTCCTTTGATTCTAGAGGACCCTCCTCTCCCTGTTTTAATAAATGTCTCCCTTTTGTCAGCTTAAACTAGGTTATGCTGGCTTGAAGCCCTGAAACAAAGTCATCCTAATCAAGTGGGCAGTAAGTCACTGAATTAAAATCTTAGATAATTGTATCATTGTTGAGCCCTTGTATTAGCTTATAATTGTTTGTATCTGCTGGAATTTTAACCCTTCCAGTCTTTGGAAACTTTCTTCCTTAGTGAAAAATTCTGTAATTAAAAAAGTTAAAATCCTTTTCCATTATATTCACTATTGCACTCAAACTAGTATAGCTGGTGTTGTCCATTTTCCCTGGACATGTTCCCAGGTCCCTTATTAGCAGTAAGTCCATGCAAAACCTGCAAACTGATATTTTAGGGCAAGGCTTTAAAAACTTCCTTGTTGGGAGCCCTGGCTCATGGCTCAGTGGAAAGGCGCCAACCTGTGAACCCAAAGGTCGCTGATTCGATTCCCAGTCAGGGCACATAACCAGGTTGCAAGCCAGGCCTCCAGCCAGGTCCCCAGCTGGAGGCAGGTGAAAGGCAACCATACACTGATGTATCTCTTTCTCTCTGCCTCTCTCTCTCAAAATAATAATAAAAATTTTTTTAAATCTTCCTTGTTGGTCTTCTATTTAAATTTTTTAATGTCATGTCTTGCAGGGGATTAGCAAAATTCATCTGATCCAATCATTTGAGCAAGTATTCTACCCTCTTTCTCATAAATACACCTTTCCATAATACAGTCTTGCTGTGCCTACTTCATCACTCATTTGTATGTTCTCACATGGAGGCATTTATGCTACATCTCTTTTTTATGAGTCCTTTGCTGTGGGCTGTTTCATGTTATTATTCCCCTTGAGGGAGTCAATGCATCAACCACATTCTCTGCCTGCTGCAGTTATGAGATTGTTTTGCCTGTAACATCATTAGTGACAGAGAGCACTTATTTACCTGGGGGTTCTCCTCCTCTCCTTCGGGCAGCTCTGCTTTGTTCCTGGGTCGCAGGGCGGTTTCCACAGTCTCACATCACACCTTTCATCTGATCATTTGTTTTGATTTGAAGAAAGAGGCTCAAGCTGTATTTTGAGTTGTAATTTTAATTTAATTTCAGTTCTCTCAGTATCTGATTTTCCATTTCACCAGATTCCTTCTGTTTCATGCATGCTCATCTTGTCTCTCGATGGTTCTATTACAAAAAGCCCTGGTGATTCACAGAGCCATAACCCATTCTCATCTTCAACTATTCCTTACAAGCTTTGTGTTTAATGTACTCATATATTTCTCTATTCTCTTCTCTCTAGCAATTCCCTTTCATTTCCTACAAGGTTTGGTGCCTTGCTGGGATAGACATTGTTCCCACATGTGTGATAATGATGATGACAACCCCTTTAGGTGGGGGGCTGGCATCTTTCAACTCCCCCTCTTCCCCCACCACTTTCTCGCTGGCCTGAGCCTACCTACTGCAATAGGTGAGAGACTAATGAGGGCCTCCCTCCAATTCAAGGGAAATTGTAAGCAACCAAAACTGGGGCAATTCATATGGCGACCACAAGATGGTGCATCTCAGGTCTCTAACTGCTGGGGAACAGTTGTCCAATTGCCACTTGTTGCCCTCTGAAACCAATCATTGTGTTTGGTTACACAGTGGAACCAAAACCCAGGTTCCATGTAGGCTGCTCTCACCCCGTGACTGGGTGCAGTAGGCAGTCATTTTAGACTCATCCTTGGGATAGGCTGGATTTCTCTGGTGAGCAACTTTGGCTAGGAGTCGGGACTCCCCAGCAGCCCTGCTGAATTTTCCTTAGAACTAGATTGATATCAAAGATGCCTCCATCCCACCAGGGTTCTCCCGGCTCCCCTTCACCTGGGGTCAGACATGCATCACACTCTGAGAACTCTCCAGCCTTCTCCAGCTCCATTCCCACTTCCTCTCACAGGCCTTTCCTCTGATAATTTTCTTATTTCTATCTTGGTGTCTGCCTCTCAGAGTGCCCAGACTAACACTGTGGTCTTTCAGGGGCCACCTCAAAATGAGAGGCCTCTTCTCCATCTCTTTTTCTCACCCAACCCAGGGGCAGAAGTGCAGAGAAGGAGGGGCTTGGGCATGAAGGTGGGGCCAGACGCCTGTCAAAGAAAGTCTGCACCAAATGAGTTCAGCAGGCAAGGAAGACTTCATTGAAGACTGTTGCAATAGGGAACTGAGACTGAACTCAACTCCAAACACAACAAAAACAAGTGGGGGATTCTAGCCATCAGGCTGGGTAAGGGGTTGGATGGAAAATTGCTAAGAGGAACTTGGTGAGGTATCAAGGGTAGGGGGAGAGCAATTTGATTGGATATCAAAGGTGATAAGTAAGGATTCTTGATAAACTAGTTTAATTGGATATTTTCCTAAAGCTAGGCTGGGCAGGCCAAGGACAGGCCAAGGACAAGCCAAAGATGACACCTAGTTGAAAGGAGGGCTTAGAGCTTAGATCAAGGAGCAGATCCTTGTCATACAGGAGACCCTGGACTCAGTGGGCTAACCTGCCCCAGTGGGGCGGGGAGGAGTGCTAGAATTGAATGTGAAGTTTAAAACAAAGAGGACTGAGCCTGAACTGAAATGACCCTACTTTAGTAACTGATAGCTACTGTAGTTAGAGCATTGGACTGCGATGTTGTTATTGGAGCCAGCTACCCAGAGGGCAAAGAAGGGCTGGTTGGAGCGCAGCTGGCAGTACACAGGATGCAGCAGACACTGGAAAAGTGAGATGAAAGGAGAGACTGAGCACAGCCTGAGCAGCGCTCAGGAAAGCCTTTCCCCAGGTGGCAGGCAGAACAATGACCCCAAGGCTCTGATGACTGCTACCAGCTGTTGGGCCCTGAGGTGGGGGAACCAGGTTATAGGGGTCTGAAGGAGCCCCAACTTGACAGAGCGCCCCATGTAGTGGGGGGCATCCGACCACAGACCTACTGAAAGCTGAGCTTGCTGAGATGCTGAAGGTTTAGAGGGACTGGAACTGGCCCAGTGGCGGTCATCTGTGCCCCCAGAGCATTTTCCCACACAGATGGGAAACCCCTGACCCCCACAAAGGCTCCACAGAATCAGTGACATCCCCGCACCCCCAGCTTCTGGGAAGAAGGCTTGAACCCAGGAAGCAAACAGTCCCTGAGGTGCAGGAGGACATGGGTGGGTGTTTGTATAAAAGACACAGCTTCCCTTGCAGCCACGGGAACTCAACAGATGGAACCTAAACCTCTGAGAAACTGAAAGCCTGCCGCCAGGGACTCCATGAGGCACCACACAGTGTGGATGTGAGGACAGCGGCCCAGGGCTCTGCAGATGTGGGATCTGGCACCACAGCTCCAAGCTGGGTGGGCGGAGAAACCAAAGGACTGGGGTGCACTTCATATGGTCCATCCCTGTGCATCTGGGACGGTCCAAATCACACCTTCATACTGAGGCCAGCATAACCATGTGAACCTGCATCTAATTGGGATTCCAAACTGAAATTTGATTCTGATTCTTTAAATGAAATGGAGACAATAACACATACTTTGATGGGTTGTTTGGATGACTAAGTGAGATAATGCAGTCATTTCTGCTGAAACACTGTTTTGAACATGGTGATTTGATCCAATGCAATTGATACATTAGAAGAAAATATAAGTAGAAAATTAGTAGAAAAATATAAGCATGTTTGAGTGTGCAACTGTCCCACGAAAAATACATGGTGAATGCAGAAAACCATACCCAGCGGAATCAAGCTATATAGGAGCACCTAAAACCCACATGTACACACCCCAAACATCTGCCAGCTTCCTTGGCAAATCTAGGACGACTGCTGTCTATCCAAGTTTGGAAAACCTCTTATTCTATTTCTCAACAGCTCACAAGCAGTAACCCTTCCAAAACCCGCTTCCACAATCAAACTTCAGGTCTGTTTCCAAAAATGCCGTATTTATGGTAGTACTTATGCACTTCTTAATCATTCAGCATGTATAAAACTGCTACCATTTTCACTGAGTAGTGAATGAATTTTTATTTTTATGTGTTATGTGTTATGTCCCTAGCCCTATTTTCTCAATTTGCACAATTTTGCATAGTATTGTGCCTTTTAGGAACTAGAATGTCAGGTTATAGCAGAACTGGCTGAACATGTAAACACTTCAGCTCCTGGTAAGCATTCGATACATGTCAACTGCTTTAATGTTATTAGAATGATAATGACAATTATCATTGTCATGGTGCTTGAAAAACACTTGTCATTTTCTTTCAAAGCTCTTTCCTGATTATAAATTCACTTTTGGCCTCATGTTTTCCTTGAGGATCATTTTCCAATTAGACATAAAGAAAATGAAAACCCAAGAAGTTAAGTAATTTGCTCAAAATCACAAAATCAAGTCCCAGCAAATAAAGGCCTGTTTCTTGCCTTCGAATTTCTTGAGGAAAAAAAAGAAATATATATATATATTTCTTCTAAGCTTGCATCCAAACATTGTAAAGCAATGAGCAATGTGTGTGTGTGTGTGTGTGTGTGTGTGTGTGTGTGTGTGTGTATGAGTGAAGCCATTCAGGAATCAAAGAAGATAGGAAGGAGGGCATTTAATCATGATAGAATCCTTGAAGAAGTATATTGGGTATTTGGGAAGAAAGTCGGCAAAAGGAAGAAAATCCCAGGTTGAAGATATTCAGAGAATAGCAGGGCCCAGCAACTATAAGAATGAGTAAAATGCTCTGGTGTAAACAATGGGACTAGCGGGCTCAGATCCCAATTAGTGCCCCTCCAAAGAACTGGGTCCAGCCTCTGATTTTTAACAGAAGCAGAAGATTCAGATTTTCTGTTAAATTTCTAGGTTTACTAAAAACTTTTCATTGTGGTAGGTTTCTTAAATGTCAGCAAGTAATTGGGAAATTTTAAACCACTTTCTAGTAACAGATCGACAGACCCACTATAGCCAATGGGCTGCCAGTATTGAACCTCTGTGAACTAAAAGGCAGTGCTCAGGGGTGGGGCCCCGAGCAAAGAAGTCTGAACACTGATGGACACAAAATATGTTATTTATTGTCAATTTCTGCAAAGACACATTTAAGCAACAAAATATACATTTGTCAACCTTTTAGAATTTGTTTTATACATTAACAAATACAATGTGCTACCATAGCAATAAATTAAATGTACACTATTTACATCCATAGGCAGTCAGAGTCTACAGATCACTCCCTCAGGAAGAGGAACAAAAGAAAAGTCATCACCACATGGATTAGCATTTCCAAAATACATCTCTTAGGTTCTGTCGCACAAAAGAATCTCTGCACACTTGCAGGCTGGCATTCCCCAGGCTGGGGTGTATAAGGGGAATGCCCTGACAGGGGAGAGTTGGCACACATGCTAAGGAGCAGGAAGGGGAGGACTGACCCTCCCAAGTGGAAATGTCACAAAATCAAAGACAACAGTGTTTAAATTCCAGTCTTGCAGCTACACAGGTTGGGTGAGGCACAGAACAGAGCCACTGCCCCTGCAGCCTGGCTCTAGGCCGGGCTCCCCTGTCCTTGGCCCTAGTTGGGGTTATCTCCCTTCTCCCAAAGGGGCACATGGCCCGGCTAAAAGAGGGGGACCTGGGGTTGCGGGGGCCAAGGACCTCATGATAAAACAGATATCAGAGCTCCTAGAATGCCCCAATAGGCCCCAAGCAGGCTGCAGGGACAGCCTTGGCAAATGCAGACCTCCCCCCCCTCCTTGAGAAAAGGGTAGCTACAGGCGGGTGGAGGGGCTGTGGAGTCCTGAGTACAGCTGAGTGGCTGGGTCCCTGCCAGCCCCCTGCAGCCATGAGATCTATTGAACCCCAACCATCCCCCACAACAGACCTGTCTCTGTGGACTGACCACTGAGTAGAGAAGGTAGTGTTTGCGTCGGCACCTTAAACAGGGCAAGAACTGAAACAGGCTCACGTCCCGCCTGTCACTTGAGTCTACATTTTTGCTACCACCTTTGTTTAGGGATCAAGGAGAATCGGACTTTTCATTTATACTTTTCCTAAGTTAAACACAGGCGACTGAGGGTTGGATAACTGCATCTACACCCTGCCCTCCGCTCCCTTTACACACCGGAGTTGAAGAATCCCCCTCACTCAGGAGCAAGACACTGAAATCTCCTCCCCTCCTCGTTTTCTTTGCCCAAGCTGCACCCCAACCCTCAGGGCCCCCACTGAAAAATCCAGAAGAACATCGCTCCTAATGAAGAAGGCAGGGATGGAGGTCCCACCAGCACCCTTGACTGCGGATACCTCCAAGCCAGGGCCCCAGGAAGTGTAGCTACTTGTTGAACCAGCTATGTAGACAGTGCCAAAGAAAGGGCCCTGGATTGTGTGTTTTTATCCCACCTTCGCCACTAGCTCGTTATGTGACCTCGGCAAGTTACTCGTCCCCATGCTTGGGGCCGAGGGGTCTCACCCGGAAGATAACGTGGTTGCTAAAAGATAACTAGATGCTAAAAGAAGCCCAAAAGGTGTGGACATCAAGATGATACTGACAAGGCTGAACCACAGAATATTTTTCAAGAAACACCATTTTCTGTTTGCATGACAGAAACTCTCAGGCTCCTTCTGCATCTGTTTTTAAGCGTCATCTAAGCCGAGGCATGTGGATGCCCACACAGCCTGACAATATCGCTCCTTCCTCAAGTCAGGCAGTTCCCAGAGGCAGAGATGTGTCCAGGAGACACGTGTCCTGTGTCCAGGGGATCAGAATGCCTCAAATCCCTGCATGAGCACCATCAGGATGAGTCTGGTCACAAGGACCAATGAGGCTTCAGCAAATCTCTGAGCCCTAAGACAGGGTGCAGCAATTAAAGGAAAGATATCTGGGGCCAGAGCAGAAGCAAGGGGGGCATGGGGAAGACAGCTTCCCGGTCCTGATAGGGCAGCAGAGACTACCAGGTCCTGGCTCTCCTCTTCCCCCTCAGCTCTGGAAATTCAGGAGGGTAGGTCATGTATATTTTGGAAGCCATAGGATGGCCTTTCTAGAGATGGTGACACAGGAAACAGGTGAAGGGACATTTTAGATCCTTCCCAGAGCATTCCCATTAGCAAATGGGAGAGTCCACCTCTCAGGTCTATGAGGCTCCGGGCAGACCTGCACCTCTCAGCTTCCCTGGACACCCACTGTCCAGGCCACTGGCTGCCAGGCAGGAGCACAGCCCTCACAGCAGGTGGGGGCTGCAGGGGAGCAGCCCCAGCAGTGGGGGAAGGTGGGTATGAGGTCCCCAAGTAGGATGGAGTGGGGACCACCTGGAAACCCCAGAGGACCCCCAGACCACAACACAACACAACACAGCACAACCACGGAGCAGCTGTAAATACCAATAAGCCAGAGCCTTGAAATTGTTTTTAAAGGAATGCAGTTTGACCTTCCAAGTTCCTTCAGAAACTGAGCCAACGGAACACTGTCAGCATCCGCAGGTCTTGTTCCAGCAGTGGGTGCTGCTACGGTGATTTGTAATAAAATCTAAACAGACGTTTGTTGACCTTCAAACTAGAATAAATTCTACTGGACCAGTACTTTAAGTAAACACATTTCCCAAATAGTGTGAGGGGCATGGTCCACCAGCCTGCAGAGTCCCATGAGCAGGGAACAAAGGATCAGGGTTTTGCTTGAACTGAAAAGCAATGGGGACATGGTCCTATCGACCAAGAATAAGGGTAACGTTTATATGCCTTGACTTGGGAATAAGCCCAGATCCAATGTAAATAAAGCATTTGGTTGGAAATCCTTATCATCTGCTCATTAAAGCAGGAGCCCAGCCAGCGTCACCCTGGCAGCCCTGTGTCAGTGTCCTGAGGCCCCATATGTTCTTAAAGTTGCAGCACCTCCAAGGGCCTGCTCTTCAGGCTGTTTTTACCTGGAGGACACCAGGCCTTTAAAGCCCACCAGGCCAGTCAGCAAAAACCACCTGCAGACTCAGGTGGGCAGGAGAAGGGAGAAGCTGTGGGTCCAGAGGTCAGAGAGGCGCTGGCTCCCCCCAGGGAACGTGGCCCTGGTGGAGGGGCAGGGGCAGGCAGCAGGCAGTGTCTGAACTGCACCCAGCTGGGGCTCAGGTTGTAGCAACACCACCAATGTGACAGCTGCCTCTAGTCTCACAGTAGGGAAGGGGACGAGGAGAGGGGGGATCCAGCCCTGACAAAGCTGAAGGGCACAGGCACTGGAAAGAGGCCCGCAGGCAGCACGGGGCTCCCCACATAAAATGCAGGAGGCCACACCTTCCCCTCAGCTAAGTTCTGTACCCACAGTCAGCCTGACCACACCTAACGAGCTGTCCTCACCTCACCTCTCCTACTCGCACCTAGAGCTGGGTTAGGTCACTATCCACAGACGTTCACAGCCAGCTGAGATCTGGTCCCAGCCTCACCCTTGGGGAACCTCAGCAAGGCCCAGGCACTCACTGGCTGGCTCTTTCCGAATTCCTCCTCTGTCTTGGCTGCCCACCCCTTCATGGGAAAAACATGTGCTCAAAGGGGAACCAGACACAGGGCTTCCCCCGCAGAAACCACAATCAGGAGCCTGTGTGAAATTAGGCCAAAAGGAAGGGTGTGGCACCCACTCCCACACACGCCCAGCTCTGTTGCAACTTCAACGGCCAGGCTGCTCAAGATGCACCGGCAGCGGGACGGAGGCAGCGCTGGGCCTCTGTCAGCCGGAGGGGAAGAAGTGATTGGCACAGAAGCAAACAGATATTAGGAGCTGCAGGGATGGGGAAGCAACAGAGCTGATTTCTACCAGGACATCTTTGAGCAGCTATAAATGGGCTCCTGGCGAAGTGCTCCCTCCACCAGCAAGAACGCACTCACTGGGCCTGCGAGGCTCAGGACACAGTGCCACCCGTCCCAGGCACAGCAGTCCTGCTGTGGGCCTGTGCTCCCCTCCTCCCCAAGCTCTCAGCCTCTCTGGTCTCTCAGCCCTCAGTACCCAGAGTTCTCCTTGCTCAACACTTGCTTTTGCAGACAAAACTAAGATAACAAATGACCCAGATACACAGCACGTCAGGGGGTCAGGAGCAGGGGAGACGGGAGCACTGAGGCTTTGTCCAGAGCAGGAGAGGTGCAGCAGGCTGTCTCAGCGAAGGGGCGGGCAGGGCTGTGGCTCAGTCGGGACACTGGGACAGCCAGATAGCTGGGCTGGTGGACAGGTGGCCGGTGGAGCAACAGGCCTGTGACGGTCAGAGTAGTGAATGGCACCCCCAAACTGCTAGGATAGGAGCCTTCTCCAAGACAGAATCAGGGCTTCCCTGGAGGAGACAAGAAGGGGAGAGATGATGAACACTGGGAGAAGGAAGGAAGGGACAATGCATGTGCCCCTGGCCCACTGAATACACCAGGACAGGAGGGCACCAGATACGAGGGTGCAGGCTTCAGGCAGCCTGAGATGCTGGGCATAAACAGGAGTGCGGTGAACAGAAGCATCTGCAATGGGAGTTAGTGGTGAGTGTCAGCATCAGCTTTTCCCCTTATTTCCTCGCAGATCAGGTTTGTACAAATGGGCTCAGCTCTGTCTCTCCCCTTGGTTCCAACTGTGACTCACACACCAGGAACCCCACTGCAAGGTGGGAGGGGAGTTCCGAAGAGTCTCTACTGGCTTCACCAGCACAAGTTCAGGCCTTGAGGTGAGCTGGACCCAGGCCCTGAAAACTACACACTCTCTGTGCTGGGGTTGGGAGCAGAGGTCCTCCCTTGGGTCACCTGCTCAATGTTTAGGGTGCCAAGGCCTCTCTGGACACTCAGGGAGGGCCTCATCCCAGCCATGGTCAAAGACACAAGGAGGGGAAGGTTGCTGAGAGCAGAAAGGCATGGGGGCAAACTGAGGACTTTCTCCTCCAAAAAAGGAAAGCAGGCCCTGGGCTTTCCAGGCTCCTCCGGGGCAGGGGGGCCACCTCAGTGAATCCAGCCCAAATCACCAAACATCCCTTTCCTTCCACACCCAAGGCCATCTCTCTTCTCCCTCATCCTGGGCCCCACCATGGAGGCTTTGAAGGGGGCAACAGACCCTCCCCAGCAGTCGGGATCTCTCGGGCCATTCTCAGGTTATCAGGCCACATGGCCACAGAAGAACATACAGTTGACCCACCTTTGACAGATGAAGGGCTCCTCTTTCACATCAGTGACCCTGTTTCAAGAGAAATCCATACAAGAGTTTTATAGAACTAGACAGCAGAATTCCTACCAACTGCAATCTCAATGCACTCAGTTCTTAACTCTCCGGTGAACCCAGGAAGGGACCAGAGGCCCCAGGAGCCAACAGGTCACAACTCACGTCTGTGTGTGTCCAAGGGTGTGGCTCTAACATAGGATGTGTGGCAGGGACCCCCAGGCTGAGGCTGCACCATGTGGGACTAACACCATCACCCCCAGACCTGACAGAGCTTTTCCTTCCCCACAGTGGCGTGCCCCCAGGAAGGTAGGCTGGCCCTGGAGGAGGCCAGAGTGTGGGATACAGAGGCACCCCTGCCACCCCCACAGCCCTTGATCCTTACCGCACTGGAGCTCGAGTGGCTGAGCTTATCAAAGCGAAATTTCAGGTTTGACCTTGGGGAATTCCTGCTTTTGGCATCTAGGAAAAAGAAGAAACCTAGTATAAAGGAACCATAGACATGGACAACAGGTGGGATTGACTTTGGGGGGAATGGGTGGGTGGGGCAGGGGACAGAGGGGAGCAAAAAGGGGATGGATGTAATACAACAATAAAATAAAAAAATAATAAAATAAAAAAATAATAAATTCTCGAAATTTCCACATTAAAAAAAAAAGAAGAAGGCCCATGGGAAGAGAGGAGAGCAAAGGGGGGAAATTGCGACAATTATAATAGCATAAATTCAACATTTCTAAAAAAATAAAGTTTGGTGCATGTAACAATTTTATATACTGCATTTTTGAACATGTTATTGTTATAAAGTTATGTCAGTTAAAAGTGGTTCTTTGCCCTGGCTGGTAGCACAGTGGATAAGGCACCGGCCTGCAAAACTGAAGGTCACTGGTTCGATTCCCAGCCAGGGCAACATAACCAGGTTGCCAGCCAGGTCTCCAGCCAGATCCATAGTGGAAGGCAGGTAAAAGGCAACCATACATTGATGTTTCTCTCCTTCTCTGCCTCTCTCCCTTCCCCTCTCTCTGAAAAATAATAAATAAAATCTTTTTTAATTAATTATTTAATTAAAAAAAAAAAAAGATTCTTCTGCCCTGGCTGGTGTAGCTCAGTGGATTGAGCACCAGTCTGTGAACCAAAGAGTCGCCCGTGTGATACCCAGTCAGAGCACATGCCTGGGTTGCAGGCCGGGCTCCCAGGTGGGTGTGTGCAAGATTGATTGATGCATCTCTCACACATCAATGTTTCTCCCTCTTTCTCCCTCCCTTCCCTTCTCTCCAAAAATAAATAAATAAAATCTTTTTTAAGTGGTTCTTCCTCTTTTCAAAAAAAGAAGAGTGGGTGGGACTATAAGAGGTCATAAGCTGCTGAGAGAGGCCTGGGCAGCCAGGCCAGGAGAGGGGCCTCCTCCCTCCGCTACACACCCCAGCTAACTTGCACCAATCCACAAGGCCCAACTCTTAAGTTTTTAGAAATGTTTTAAACTGGTTTTAGTTTAATTATATAAGCTTATATATAATTAAGTGACATTCACTAAAGGTAACAAATACCTAAAAGTCATCACTTCCTTTTTATTTCACTACATTTTACTATCACCTATTCTTTTTTTTTTTTTTTTAAGATTTTATTCATTATTTTTGGAGAGAGGGGAAGGGAGGGAGGCAGTGAGGGAGAGAGACATCCATGTATGGTTGCCTTTCACCTGCCTCCAGCTATGGACCTGGCTGGAGACCTGGCTTGCATCCTGGTTATGTGCCCTGGCTGGGAATTGAACCAGCAACCTTTGGGTTCGCAGGCCGGTATCACCTATTCTTTTAAGGTTATTGACACCTCTTGTTATCTGGTGGGTCTTCCCAGCTCCACATCACATTGGCCCTTGAGATCAGCAAATGCTACAAATCAGCCTAATCTGTTGTTTCGTTGTCAATGAGGTCTATCCTGAAAGTATGGAGCCAAAGTCAATATAATTTAAACAGTTTGTATGGCTGATACTTTCTGGACAGACCTTGTAGACTCCAGAAACTAATGGAGAAAATATTAGTACCAGAGATTAAACTTAGTAAATAATCCACCAGTATTTGAAAACTGTTGTCTAATTCTGTGAAGAAGTTGCTCACGTCGCTGACAAAACCACCCTTTGTGTCAGAACTGCACTTGTTTGTCATTTGCACTTTGAGGTGGCCATGGATATAAAGTCAGGCAACTAATTAGTGAAAGTGTCCTTGTGAGTATCAATTGGCTACATGGGAGTTATGGTAGAGAATATTATATATTTTGCCATTACTCATAAATTGTGTGCTTTGGATTCTTTACATCCAATTTACAGTTAGCATATAGAGATGTTTTTGGAGGGGACCTTGGTAGGAGAGCCAGACGTTAAGCATTTACCAGCACACCCCTTGTGGACACTTGGCTCTCTGGTTTTCCTCTGGCCCAGGGAATGAACCTATAGCTCAGTGCATCCCACCTGGAGGCCACCAACTTACTCCTGGTGCTTTAGTCAAGGGGCTCCTCCCAGTGCCATGAGCACCTCTCTGTGTGACCCCCCTCAAAGCCCCTGGGAGCCTAGGTATGAAATGACCAACAGTCAGGGCCTCTGAGATTATAGAAAACAACATCAGGCTCTTCCAGGCCACTGTCTGCCCTTCCTCCCAATCATTCCTCAGAGGCAGCCAAACAGTCTAAAATAGGTTTCCAGGTCTCTACAGGGCCTGGGTAAGCCTACAGGTACCCAGTACGCGCTCCTTGGGGCCAGGGGTGAAAGGTGACCCCTCAGGGTTAAATATTATGTGAGGAGAGGAGCTTATGGGGCAGTAAAACTAGGCAGGAGGTACTGGACCCCTAATAAGTCTTCTTCTGCCCCACATGACCTTCAGTAAGTCACAGGCACTCTCTAAACCTCCCTTTATTCAAAACCTTGATTATTTTTACATTTATTTAATACCAAGTAGGAGCCAAGCTTGGTTATATATTCTTTCAATCATTCCTTCAACAATAGTTCATTAAGCCTTATTTTTTCTTTAATCAGGGAATTTGTATGACTAACCCACTTTATAGATGAGGAACTGAGGCTCAGAGGGTAGGCGGTCAATCATGTGGCCAGCATTACAACCCAGCCCCACAGCTGCCCAGCCAGAAGAGCTGAGGGGCAGGAAGTCCCTGAACAAACCCTTTCTGGGTCTCCATCACTTGGTTCAGTGTCCTAACTTCAGCTTATTGACATGTTGGGCAGGTAATTCTTCCTTGTGGGGTCCACTCTGCACACCGTCAGGTGCTGAGCAACATCCCTGACCTCTGACCCTGAGATGCCAGCAGCAGCCCCTCATGCGGTCATGAAAATCCAGACACTTTATCCAGACATTGACACATGAGCGGGGGGAAATACCGCGCCCCCAGCTGAGAGCTTCTGATTCTACTACTGTTCTACTCCTGTTATTTAGCAAACATGTAGGTTAACAGGTGTCCGTTTCTTACAAGCATAAGCTCATTTAATCTTCATACAGCCATGAGGTAGAAACTATTTCCATTCCCTCCATTTTTTGGCTTGGGGAAACTGAGGCAAGGAAAGGCTCAGTAGCTTGTCCAATGTCACACTGCTAGTAAGCAGCAGTTGCAGGGTTAGGCCTCTGGCTCCAGCGTCCTCCTCTTGCCCCAGCACTGTGCTGCCCATCCCGAGGGCAGGGCCACAGCCAGCGCACATCCACCAGGGCACCCCTCGGTGCCAGCCCTTCACACTCTCCCCAAAGCTGGCTCCTCCGTCTCTGCCCAACTGCAGGGATCACAGAACCTCAAAAGGCTCAGCCTCCTTGCTCTCCTGAACCCCCACTACTGAGCCTGGAAAATTTCACCTCCTTGGCATCTCTTGAATCCATGGGTTTCTGCCATTACTCCAGCACCCCACAATCCATGGCCCATCCCCCTCGCTGCTCACGGGGCCCTTGCTGATGTCCCTCCCTGCACCTGCTCCCACCAATCCTGTCTACTGAGCCAGGTGCAGCCACCACAATGGCCTTTCTCACCTCCACATGGTGCTTCTCTACTTAGGAACCTTCAAAGACCTAAGACCTCCCAGTGGCTTCCACCGCCTGCAGGATCAGGCCCAAAGCCTCACCAGGGGCTCTGTGGCAGCCTCGGCTTGTCTCCTAACCACTGTCTCTCCCACCTGCCCCCATCACCTTTGTCAACTCCAGCTGCAGTGACACACCTGTGATTCTACATCACAGTCTCTCAGTTCTCTCCAGGGCTTTCCACATGCAGTTCCCTCCCCCTGCAACACCCTCCCTCCCTAATATCTTTGCATTTAGAGGACCATCCCTGTGACGGAGGGCCCCTGAGTCTGCGGTCAGGTGGAGCAAGGTCAGTGGAAAGAACCTCAGCTTTCAACTCACACAATCCCAACTCCTCCAGCAAATCCCCGAGCCCTCGGAGCAACAGTTCCCCAGGAGTAAGGAGAGGAGAAGCACACAGGCCTCTTCAAGTTAATGAACAGAGGCAGTGAGCTAGCAGAGCCCAAGGACCTGGCACTGGGGACTGCAGCAGGAGCCGGCCAGTTCCCTATGCCTGGGGCTCAGGCCCCAGGAACAGTGGTCAGGGCACAGTCCTCACCCCTGGCCACACGGTGCACACTGCCAGACGCCACTGACCTGTGGGACTCCGGCTCATGATGATGGGAGTGGTGGCTGCCCCCAGGCCAGGGCTCTCGCTGCTCGGGGACTGGCTGTAGATAAACACCTCCTGCTTGAAGGGCGAGGTTGTGGACGGCTGGCTGCTCTGGGGAGACAGGCTGGGTGAGCGAGGCCAGCCAGCCCGGGGCTGTCTCTGACCCCCACGCCCCACTTGGACATGCTCTTTCCTCCTGCTGCCTCCAACCCTGGCTCCCTTCTGTCCCCCAGGAAGTAGCCCTGGCCCACATCCATGAAGAGCTGATCCCTCTCCTCTTCAGCCAGGAACCCTGTGGCAAGGACACCCCTCAGCTTGGTCTCCGACCCTCTGCTGCTGCTCCTATGTCACTCTAGGGGACCCCCTGAACCATCGCTCCCAGAGGGTGGAGAGGCTGAGTGGGCCACCTCTTGCTTCTGTACTTCCCCTTCATCCTCAGACACTGGGCAGGGCTCTGCCCACAGGAGCTATTCTAATACACACAGCAGGGGGCACAGGGCACTCCCCACTCCCAGGGGTTGGACAGGGCCACACCTACCCCACTGTCGCACTCCTCCATGACCTCACCCTCCCCAGCCGTGCTGCTGAAGCTGCTGGTGCTGGAGGAGGAGCGAGAGATGTTGGCCCTGCCGTTCTCCTTCAACTTTATGAAGGGCCTGCAGGGGACAGGAAGGCAGGCCCTGGTCACACGCCAAGATGGAGGACAAGGCAGGCCCCCCGCAGACTGAGCTTGCCCCCAGTGGCTCCCCATGCCCCGCCCTCCAAGGAGTTTTCCAAAGCAAGAGGTGCCTGGAGCAGAGACACATTCCAGGGCTCCGAGGCCAAAGCTAGCCACCCCACCCCACCCCACCCCACCCCACCCCACCCCATCCCACCCCCACTCTTACTTCTCCTTGTTGGTACAGATTTCCGGAGAGCTGGGATTGGATAAGGTCTCAGACTTGATCTCCTGAGAAGAGTGGCCGCCGTCCACAGCCTTGGGGTTGCTGGATGCACTGTCACTGAGAAAATGAGGATGAAGAGGTGTGAGGTAAGGGTGCCCATCCCCAACTCCCGCCTCACCCCGAGGCCCCAAACAGAGCCCCCACCAGCTCTCTGTACTCTAGGGACCTTGGGGGTCACAGCATTCCCTGACAGAGTACAGCCACCAGGGCCTCCCATCCCCACCCAAGCCCCCCTCAGAGATGGTAGGAGGCAGACAACTGGAATTTCTGCTTTGCAAGGGACTAGGCAGGCTCCTGGGTGAGAGTCAGGAGCTACCAGGCAAGGGTCCTGGCTTGATGCCACCAAGCCCACCCTCCATCCAAGCAGGCCACCCAGCTGGCAGAGCTCTCTGTCAAGAGCAGGCCACCAAGGGAATGGAGTGGGGTCTGGGACATCCACTGCCACTGCCAGGAACCAACCCAGTGCATATGTGCTCCTCAGGGTGCTGACAGACCCATGGCTGCATAACTTCAGGGAACACCCTTCACATAAACCACAAAATGAGCTCCCTGGATGTGCGTGCTGAGGCGGCCCTCAGCTGGGAGGGCACCCGGGTAAGTGGGCTACTCCTGGCCCAGCACCCCAGGGTTTCCTTCTGTAGTTTAACAGACCATGTACCGCTGCCCATGACTTGCTCTGTGCCACTGTTGGGGACAAAATGGCTCTGTTCTTAACATACTTCTATTTTTATAACAGACTCATGGCAATATACTCCCCACACAATTCACTCATTTAAAGTATACAATTTAACCCTGGCTGGTAGCACAGTGGATAAGGCGCTGGCCTGCAAACCCAAAGGTCACTGGTTCAATTCCCCAGCCAGGGCACATAACCAGGTTGCAAGCCAGGTCTCCAGCCAGGTCCATAGCTGGAGGGAGGTGAAAGGCAACCATACATTGATGTCTCTCTCCCTCTATGCCTCTTTTCCTTTCCCTCTCTCTAAAAATAATGAATTAAATCATAAAAATGTATATTAAATAAACTGTACAATTCAGCCCTGGCTGGTGTGGCTAAGTGGAATGAGCACTGGCC
Organism: Noctilio leporinus; assembly: GCA_004026585.1. Classification (NCBI taxonomy): domain Eukaryota; kingdom Metazoa; phylum Chordata; class Mammalia; order Chiroptera; family Noctilionidae; genus Noctilio; species Noctilio leporinus. Next base: position 26,347 of record PVIW01010063.1, read on the forward strand.
TGTGAACCCAAAGGGTCACTGATTTGCTTCCCAGTCAGGGCACATGCCTGGGTTGCAGGCAAGGTCCCTGGTTGCAGGTGTACGAGAGGCAACCACACATTGATGTTTCTCTCCCTCTCTTTCTCCCTCTCCTGCCCCCTCTCTAAAAATAAATAAAACACTTTTTTAGAAGTGTATAATTCAATGATGTTTTTGGTCTATTTATAACCATGGACCACCCTCTAATTTCAGAACATTTCTATCCCCCTTAAAAAGTTCCTAGACACATTCACAATCCAATGGCCCCCGGCAACCACTAGTCTGCTTTCTACAGTATTTCTGTGGATTTGTCTATTCTGGTTATTTCATATAAATGGAATCATATGATATGGTGTGGTCTTTTTGTGAATGGCTTTTTTCACTTAGCATAGTGTTGAAAGGTTCACCTATGTTGTAGCAGTATCAACCAGTACTTCATTCCTTTTTACTGCAAGATAACAATACATCTTTTGGATATACTGCATTTTTTAAATTTGTCCATTCATTGAGTGATGGGTGTTTGGATGGTTCCCACTCTTGGCTATTATGAATAATGCTGCTACAAGCATCTGTGTGCTAGTTCTTACGTAGACATGTGTGTGCTTTCCCATGGGTCTCCATTGAGCAATGGAATTGCTGGGTCTTAGGGAAACTCCATGTTTACCCCACTGATGAATTGCCAGGCTGTTTTCCAAAGCAGCCACACTAGCTTACATGAGGATTCCAATTTCCCTACATCCTCGCCAACGCTTATTATTTGTCTTTTTGATTACAACCAACCTAGAGACACGAAATGCTTCAATGTACTTCTAATGAGGTCGCTAATGAACTGCTAATTGTCAACCCAAGCAGGGGCTGGGGTTGCTGTGCTAGACTTCTCTGCACATCTGACACAGCTGACCCTCCCTCCTGGAATAGCTCTTCCCTAGTTTCTGAGATTCCCCTTCTGCAGACCCTCCTCCTCCCCTCTCACCCTCCTTCCCTGTCTTTCCCACTGGCTCTCTCTCTCTCCTTCCTCCACTTGCCCTTGGGTGCTGGTGTTCCCCGGGCGTTCTATACACACCCTTTGGGGGTCCTATTCATTGATCCATCTTAACGCCACTTCCACCCCAGTGACTCCCACCTTTCTTTCTTAGGTCACGACCTCCCTCCTAAGCTCAAGAAAGAGATTCTGACCACTCAGAGTTCTGGATTTCCCCACCGAGTGGGCCACAAGGACTCACATGTACAGGTCCCAAACAGAGCCCTCTGTCCCCCTCCATAAACTTGTCCCTCATCCTACGTGCCAAAGTTGGTGTCACATCCAGGGCTACGGGCAAGCAACTTGGAAACTGGAGGTGAATCTAAACATCTCCCTTCCCTCACAAGGCTACAAGCGTTCAGAGCTCCCATCTGAGCCTAGAGCCCACCCCATGGTAGGCACTCTCCAAATGCTACTGGCTGAATTAAACAGCAAATGAGCTTACTCCATTAAAGGGTCAGAAGGTAATTAGCAAGAATGGATTAAGTATGATATGAAAGTTATCTAAAAAAAAAAAAAAGGTCCTGGCTGGTGGCTCAGTGGAATGGCACCTGCCTGTGAACCCGTAGGTCGCTGGTTCAATTCCCAGCCAGGGCACATAACCAGGTTGCAAGCCAGGTCTCCAGTCAGGTCTGTGGCTGGAGGCAGGTGAAAGGCAACCATACATTGATATTTCTCTTCCTCTCTGCCTCCCTCCCTCCCCATCTCTCTAAAAATAATAAAGAAATAAAATCTTTAACCAAAAAAAAAGGAAAATTCCAGAATCCCAAAGGAAGGTTCAATTAACTACCTGGCAGAAGCAGGGAAGACTTCCATAAGTGGACATTTGAATAAGCTTTCAAAAAGGAAGCAAAGAACCTAAGCAACATTTCTACCTTGGGTAAAATGTGACGAGAACAGCTACGAATGTCCAGTGCTGACTGCCACTGGCGCTTCCATGGGTAAAGAGGTGAGAGAGTGGCAGCGGGTATGCGGGGCCTGCCGTGGGGACAGGGCTGGAAGGACACCATCTTCTGAGGCTGCCCCAAGCCCTCCTCAGGGAGCTAACTAAACCCACGCTGGACAGTTACCATCGTGTCCGGCTGTCGCCTTGGCCTTCAGAGCCTGTGTGCAGACGGGGGAAGAGCCCTGACCGTCGCTTGATGGGGCTCCGAGACTGGTTCTTCACGGTCGCCGCCGCCACTGGAGGCTGCCAATGAAACCGCCAAAATGAGCGCTTACTCCCCAAACCCAGATCTCCTCCCCTGCATTCTCCGTTCTGATCTTTAAATAGCCTGTGCAACCTCCCCACAACTGGTCTGGAGAGACCCCAGGAAAGGCTGGGAGCTGTGTAAGAGCAGCTGAAACCCACAGCTCAGCCTCCTGCGGCCTGTTTTCCCAGGTTCTTAACCGGACCGTTGTGGACTCAGGTAACAAGCCACGAAAGACCAGAATTCTTAGAGGAACATGGGGTCAGGGCCACCAAGGAAAGTGCCACATATTGAGGACAGGATAATTCATGGGGTCACAGATGGGGAACCACAAAGCTGAGAGCTCTGGCAGTAACCTCGCTTTTCCGATGAGGAAGCTGTGGTGTCAAGGGGCAGGGAATCTGGTCAAGGTCAGCGCAAATCACTGGCAGGAAAAGTGCAAGAACCCAGGGCTCCTGATTCTCTATCCACTACTTGCCAATAAATGGTCCAGGCTGGGTGTCACAATAAACAAGACAGAACGAGTGGCAGTGCCAGGTGCACACACACCGATGGCAAACACAGCCTGCCAAGAATGTGGCTCTGCTTCTGCCACATGTGGGGACAATGGCAGGGAGTGTTGAGAAGGGGGAGGTAGGAGCCTGCAGCCAATCTTTAGACCCTGCCAGGCCTCTAACCCAGGCCCCAACTTGTGCCATGTATATGCTGAGCAATCTTGGATGAGGGAAAGACATTCCTGGGCCCCAGTCTCACCCACAGATTAAAGATCATTGCCCTGCCCTGATACTTCACAGACCTGGAAGGAACAACATAACAGCTATAAAAATACTATTTGATAAGTCAAGTGAATTATACAAGGCCATTTATAATATGAACTGTTAGTATCAGGATAGGTATGTTCTGCTATTACAAAAAGAAAAAGCAAACCCTAACGTACACAAATCCATAGCCGCTCTGTGGCTCCTCCACCTAGCCAGCTGACCAGACCCAAATCCATAGACCCATCAGGCTCTTTCCTTGGAACTGGCACACGGCGATTTAGAGCGAAGACTTAGGATCTGGGCAGCCTGCATTCAAATCCGTTTTTTAAGCTTAGCTGGGTGACCTCTAGCAAGTTACCTCACTTCTATGGGCCTCCTCTTCCTCACACATGAAATAGCACACTAGTGCCTGCCTTGGACATCTGTGGCAGGAGTCCATGAATCCCTTTAGCCCCATGCCTGGCACACATCAAACAGGTGCCAGCTACCATTACCCTTCATAATAACAAAAGAAGGACACCTCTCTCACAGTCATGTGTCCCAAGGTCCTGGGCACAGAAATGCACCCCAGGACCACTTTGCAGGGCTGGCCCAGAGGAGGCAGCCTGGGTGTCAAGGAAACACAAAGAACAGGGCCACAGGAGGGCCCTAGTCTGGGCCAGCCCCCCATGCCACCTGATTGGAGGCTCCAATTTCTAAGGGGGGTCGCCTCCAGGCAGCCTTAGCTTCCTTCCATCATCACGCTTGCCTGGCTCTAATCACCTGGCCCAAGTCTGGGTGACACACTCCTCCCAGACCACAACCTGGCAGACCCCAGAGTATGCAGGCACTCACCGAGAAGGTAGCCTTGGTGACCTCCGTGCTGTTGTGGGAGATGCCCCCGCTGAGGCTGCCAGGGAGACCCCCGCCATGCGGTTTCTTCTGGCTGCTCACCATGGTTTCCATGGAGTGGCTGCGCACACGAATGGCCCTCTGTGGGGACAGAGGGGTGAGACCTGAGAGGCTGGGCCAGGCTGCGCCAAATGACCCACCCTCTCAGTGGGCTCTGCAGACACAGCCCTCGGCAGGTGCACACCCACTCACCCATTCACTCCTCTTCTCTCAGCGGCCCACACCCTCATCCCTAGTTTGTGGACGATTTTCACCTGCTCCTGGCATGGGTGGCTCTTTACACACAGATGAGGGAGGACATTGCCCAGGGAAGTCTGGGAAGTCAGTGCCCCAGATCCCCTGCCAGGTGGACAAAGGTCATTGCAGGGGAGGGAAGTGGCTTGAACAGCTTACCGACCACTGTGACCCTGGTCTAACTACCTCTCCAAGCTGCAATTTCCTCATCTGTAGCTTGGGAATGACACGGCCCAAGTAGTATCATGCAGTCACACCCTTCACCTCAATTTGCCTTTTATTTCCCAGAAAACTAGGTATCCTTCTATATTTAAACACTGGGTATCCCTTCTGCTGTCACCCCAAAGTACACCTTGTGCAACTTGGTGAACTGTGGCCAGAGCTATTCCCAATCCGTGCATTGAGCCACCACCCACTCACAGGGGCCGCAGACATTGTCAACAGGAGCCCACCACGGGGCACAGCTGCTAACACAGGGCACGCCCGCTCAGTGTGCCCGAGGTGCTCGGGCCACACGGGGCCCTGTGCTCATGTAGGGCCAGCAAAGAGCATGTCAGTAAATGGAGAGATGTCCTGAAGGGACATTTAGGACAGTCAGGGGCTTGTCATTATGCATGTAAGGACCAGGACAGTTAAAATGAAGATCGCTGAGCCCACAGCAGGGCTGGACTTGGGAGGTGATAGCTGCCCTGCCACTGCCCTGTAGGCCTCCTGCCTTTCCCGGGAACCTGACCAAGGGGGACAGTTAAGAGTGAGGCGGGCACATCTCAGCTGGACCCAAGGGAGGATTTTCCAGCATGGGAAGTCCTGGAGGATCCCACCTACCACAAGAATGATGCTCCCTGGTTCTGAAGGTCTTCAAAGATGACACAACAGTCCTAGGAAGGGAAGTTTCTCTCTAGGAAGCCCCAACCCCACATCACTTCCCTCTGACCACTCATTCAGTAGCTCAATAATACGGACAGGTGGCCATGCACATAAAGCTCTTTAGCAGAGAGCCTAGCACATCATAAGTACCAAATAAATATGGCTGTTAGCATTACTAACCAGCACTGGTCGCGTGCTTCCTGTGTGCCCAGCACTGTACCACATGCTGGGAGAATTGCAGGAAGGGGGCTCAAGGAGTATGAGACATGGCTCCTGCCTCCAAGGAGTGTACAAGTCAACAGGGGAACAAGATGTTCCTAAAAGTAGGGCAGTGCTAAACGGCTGGGGCCTGTGGGTGCTTCCACTGTGTTAATTTGCTGTCCAGGGCCCCCAGGGCCTCAGAGCCAAATACAAATTGTTATTAGCTGCTCACATACAAATGTCATCCTGTCCTGTTCCTTGCTGACAGAGCCACTGGCCCAACAGCCCCTCTTCCTCTGTAGGACAAAGAAGTCAATCACGACTGTCCATGACAGTCATGTAATCTATCCCCTTGCCAGTGGAACATAAGGGGACACCTGCTGGGGGTTTTGAGGAAAGATTTTCTCAATGTTTCCCAAAAGAAATGGGACATGTCTGTACCTAGAACAGCAGCTGCCACCTTGGGCCATGAGGGATGAAGCCTAAGGGCCAAGCCAACAAGATGGGAATGGCAGAGGGGCATGGGGAAGGGACCTGACTGCCACGACCACGCTGAGCCATGAGTCACCTGGGCCTCCCTGTTATGTGAGCTGATGGATCTTGCTTACTGCATGAGCCAGTGCAGGCAGAGTGTTCGCAGAACCTCTGCTTCAGAAAACAGGTGCAGAGGGACAAACTTGTGGACACTGTTCCCATCCTCCCCGGCTCATACGCACACACATAAGCACATGTGTCGTCTGCTTACAGGCGTCACATGTCAAGCTATTGACAGCCCCATGTGGAATGTTGCCCTTCCCACCGTGAAGCATTGAGGGAAGAGCCTGGCCTATGGAAAGGTAGTCCCAAGAAATCAGCAAGAATGCTGCCCCTAACCCAAACAGCAGGTCCTGAATTCTCCAAGTTCAGGAATGGCCAAGGGCCACATCCTGCCTGCCTTTCTGTCCCGTGAAGAGAACCTGACTCAGAAAAGAGGGCTGTTTGTAACTGACTGTGCCAGAGGCAGGCTCCTCTTTAATGAGGCATGGAGCCCACCAGCCTCGCACCCCTGGTATCATTCATCTGGTCGGTCCTGTCTGAGCCAAAGACACCCCTTTCAGTACATCAACTCTCTGTTTAAACCACAGAAGAGAGTTGCCTAGCAATAGGCTCCTGCAACACGGTTACGACAGCCAGCATGTTCTAGTCATTCCTACACGCAATGATCATCAAGTCCTATGCCCTCTGGGAAAAGAAGGGCAGGGAAGGTGTGGCACCACCCTGAGGTGTCCTTGGGTAATCACCCAGTTTCCTTAAATGAGTCAAGTGCTCCGTCAAGCTCAATACATTCCATCAATGCCCTTGTGTGTGCCACCACCACTACTGTCATCCCCTATGACATGTCCATGAATCATTTATGTCTGGGTGTATCCTCACTGTCTTTTCCAGAAAAAAATTAAATGTGCATAATGAGCCCCATGTGCTGGTATATCTGGTCTACCGAGCTTCACATATATGATCTCGCTGAGTCCTTACAACTCTGAGGCAGTGAGGACAGATGCTGATAGACAAGGTCCTGAAAGATAAGTGATGGCCCAAGGTCACACCAAGAGTAACAGATGGAACCAGGACCCAAACCCAGGAACCTGGGCTCTCAATGAAAGGGTCCCAGTAACCAAATATGAGTATAGATTGAACATATAATCCAACTGGTTGATGGACTGAGGGTGACTAGAAACCAAGAGGTTTCAGCCTCCCTTCCAAAAGAAAACAAAACAAAACTGATGTCCGGTAGGAATGTTCTTTTCCAGTGCCCTTGGTGCTGTGAGTGAGTGAGGTAAGTCTGAGGAGACCATGGGCTGACCAGGAATTCAGGGATGTGCAGGGTCTGAATCCTGGTTGTCCCCAGCACATCATGTGAACCTCTCTGAGACACAGTCTCCTCACCTGTATGACGTGGTGATAGTCCCTGTGTGACAATGACAAATACCTGCTTGCTCAAAGTCATCTCTCCTCCCCACTCTTAGGGATGGAAAAGTGAGAGAAGATGGCCACCTCAAACACTAAAGTAATGCTCCATCTGGACAGAGTCACCAGTGACATGGTCTGAGGTCTCCCACATTTCACTCTGATGCAGAACTGGATGCACCAGCCTTCTCACCTTGGGCTGAAGAGGTTCAGGGTGAAGGAGAGACCAAAGGGCAGTGAGGTGCAAACAGAGGGCAGGAGAGAAGCAGACTGGCACACGAAGCCTTTGCCAGGGCATCAGAGGCCTCCAGGGACCACCTGGCCCCTCTCCCCCTCAGTCCCTGCACATCCAGGCCACAGCTCCTGTCCTCTCTACCTGCATCTTCCCAGGGATGGGCTGCTCGCTACTTTCCAGGCTGCCTGTCCAGTGGGGAACAGCCAGGCTCTTGAAAAGGTCTTCTGTGCACTGAGCATTTCTAGATCTAGATTCCTACCATTTCTAGATTTTGGCTTAGACCCATCTGCTCCACACTTCACACAACTGCACCCATCTGTCCTTAGAGTCTGCCCGCCTCCAAGCTAATTATCTCTGGTCCTGTCACCCATCCTTGGTCACCATGGTTTCCCAGCCCTCAGCACACCTCACAAGGTACCTGTGAACGAGCTCTCATTTGGGGGAATGAGGAAAGAGGACTGGAGTCACTTTCTCATGGTCATTTCAGCAGGAGTCTGAGGACCATTTGGTGTCATAAAGGGAGCCCATCTCTCCTGGGCCAACCACAAACCTCACTTCTTTACAAGTGGGTTTTGTGAGTTGTTTCAATTTAACAAACTCCACTCAAGGGACCCAATGCACAAGGATGACCACTGAGGGGGAAACATCCCACCTGGACCAAGTAAGACATAGCAGAGGGGCCCTTGGAGAGAAAGATGCTCATTTCTTGCTGGTTGTGATGGTCCCTAATGAAGAAGTACTTTGAGGTCCAAAACAGACTCTTCTTTCCCACTAACAGCACCAATAACGGTGGCAGGCTGACAGGAGAAGACCCTATTCCTCCGCATCGTCTTTCAGACAGACCAGAGCTCCAACCCATTCGCTGCCTTTCAGATAGACCAGAGCTCCGTCTGACCCATTGAGCTGTCCTGCTTGCGATGGGAACTCCGCAAGACGTCTGCAGGTGGTACTCCTCTCCTGCCACTAGGGGTCAGAGCAGACCAGCACATCAACTGCTGTGTTGAAAGTGCCTCAAAGGATGGGAGAAATTCACTTGGCAACTCTCTGCTTTAGGAGGTTCTAGTTCTGGGGCTGCTGGGTGACCCCCTCGCTGGCCCTGCAGTCCCCCTTCTGCATGATGAGTTCAGCAGAGGGCTGGGCCAGCTCAGGGTTTCTCAAAATGTGGCTCACATGTGCTTTATGCACATACGTTGGCACATCAAGTAGCATCGCTTTTCCTTTTCATTTCATTAGGGACCAACAAAAACTTCAACAGCTGGCAGTGGCTGAGAATGACATCTGAGAACAGAAGTATAGAGATCAATATGTTTCAAGTGTGAGTAATATACAACTCCTTTACGTAGACAAATATTCTTGCAAGACTCCAGGAATATGTCCGTAGAACCCCCAACACCAGGGCAACCTGCCTACTTACTCAGCCATTTCCATTGTGAGTTTCACTGCAAAAGTGTAGTCTCTATGATTGGAAATATTACATTACCCATGAAGTAAAAATGCAAAATTTAAAAGTGTTTGTAGAGCTGGCAGGTTCCTGAGATTATCTCCCAGCACCTGCTCAGAAGCAGGTCTAGGGGTGCATAAACCAGCTGTTCTGTTTCTCATGGAAGAAACGCTGAAGTTGACAGCCAGGGGACTGAAGCCGGATGGGAAGGAAAGCTATTCAAAGTAGCGTGAGGAGCCAGAAGCACAAGCTAAGGCGGTGGGGGAGCTGCTTCTCAGCAGAGGGACTAGGGGTTCCTGCACCGCAGGGTGGGGAAGAACAGTCACGGAGGCAGGGGTTGGGTGGTTCAGATCACTTTCAGCCCTGGGAACCCTCAATCATGCTTCCATGCACCTGTGAGAGGAGAGCTTTGACAGGAAGGAAATAAAACAGGGAACTTTTCTTCCTGGAATCATTTCATGCACCACTTCTTGCAAGAAGGATTTCATGGGAGTCTGGATGAGAATCCCCACAGGGAGTGCCAATTCTGATACCATAGCACCCACCATCCAAGGTGCCTAGGGAGAAATACCAAAACTAGAGGCAGTTTCCCGAGCCGGGACAAACCCCAGGCCTGGCACAGACCAAACATCAGAACCCCCCAGGCCGCTGGCTGCCTGCTGCTGTACCCAGCCAGCCACCAGCTCCGGCCCCACAGCCTGGGCCACCTGAAGGCAACTATGGAACGGACAGGGCAAGAGGGCTCGTGTTCCCTGACAGGGAGGAGGAAAAATGCTGCTCATGACCATCCAAGTTCTGAAGGTTTGCTCTGTGCGGTGGACTGTGACAGTCCCCTTCCTCAGCCCACAGTGTCACTTTGGACACAGGGATGGAAGCAGAATGTGGAAGGATATGTCTTCAGCCTACAACTGGAAGGGTTAAGGGTTGAGAAGAAAAATTCCCAGGATTACTGGATAGAAAACAAGTCATGATAAAGTCGAAGCATCTCCCTCTCTTGGAGACACCTTCAGTCAGACCTGCAGGAGTCAGACCAGAGGCAGGGACTGGAAAGTGGTCCCAGGTCACTCTTCTTTAGACCCACAGCCCATACGGGGCAGCTGGGCCATTTTATCCACTGAGCACCATGGGCAAGGTGTCCACAGCCTACAAGCTTTTCCCAGTTATTAAAATGTTTGAAACCTGAGAAAACAATTAACTCCAAAATACACAAAGCAACCTGCAACACTGAAAGCACCAACCGTTTCATGAAACATCTGCAGCTCAAGTCAGAAAACTTACATGTACTGTGGGACCCAGGAGCACTTGATATGCTTGCTATGATGTGGGCGGAGCCTACAAAGGGTTTTCTATTTACCAGGTATTAACAGTCACCCCTCCTCCTGCTGAGTTAGCTGACCTGGCTCTCTCTTTCATCCCCTGTCCCTCTTCTCCCGTGGCCCCCTTTCCTCTTGACCTCTGTTTCTCCTATTTCACCCTGGCTGCCACTGTCTGTCAGGACTGAAACAGATGTCCCAGGAATCTCCCACCAGCCTGGACAAGCAGCTCGGCTCCTACCCACACCCTCATGAGGAATCTTGGCAGCTGGCCCCTAGGGCCAGTAGGGCCCTGCCCTGCCCTCTGCGGACCAGCCTGGCAGTGAGGGACAGACCCCAGGCTTGCCTGGGCCAGGCTAGCATGGGTGGAATCTTAATAGAGTTGGGAACCCAGAGGCAGCGTCATGAAGCCATTAGGAACACAGGCTTTGGAATTTGGCAGACAGAGACTCAACTCACGTATCTATTGGGTGACTTTAGACAAATGATTGTATCTCTTTGAGTCTCAATTTCCTCACATGTAAAATCAGGCTCATAATTATTAAAACTGGGTATGACTTATGATACCAAAATCATACCCATAATAATAGCCTCACCCACAGGGCACAGAGGGCAGCTGTGGGGATTTAGATGGGATAATGTGTATTAAGCTTTCACTTTACAAGACAATCATAACAGCTCACACTAGGTATTTACATTATTCCAAACCATGTGACCTCTTCCAGACTGTTTTAATGAATCTTCCGAACAGCTCAGTGACAGAGGTCCCTGTGTTGTTAATGAAAAACTATAGCGTCTAGACTTTCAAGACTGTGCCCAGGATCACACAGCTGGATTCTAATATAGGCTGGGTGAACCCTAACCCCACACACTATTCCCAAAATGGTAGGGTTTCTTTTTCTTTTTCACACAGATTTTAAAAGTTAGCATTGTCTCAGGCAGTTTCTGAATCCAAACTAGCATATTTACAACTTTCAAGTTATTACAGTGTAATTTAATATATGGATAGTGTTTATTTTAGTGTAAAAAAAATTTTAAAGCACTGCCATATTTACTATTATATTGTACACATTCATGGCATCAATTTTTTTCTGAGTAACTGCCTCCCATTCTCAGGTAGGTATGACATTCTTGATTCTCAATGTTTGAAGTTTTTAAAAAGATTTTACTTATGTTTTTAGAGAGAGACAGAGAGGGAGAGAGACGTCAATGTATGGTTGCCTTTCAGCTACAAACCTGGCTGGAGACCGAGCTTGCCACCTGGTTACGTGTCCTGGCTGGGGAATTGAACCAGCAACCTTTGGGTTCACAGGCCAGCACCTTATCCACTGTGCTACCAGCCAGGGCTACAAAATGGTAGTTTTATAAATCATTTTGCAATGGGCAATTCAGCAGAACATCGACCTAAAGACCAGAAAACCTGGGTTTGAAACAAGGCTTCACCTGTAAGTAGCTACAAGGTTTTGAGCAACCAGAGGTCCCTTATCCTTTCCCCCTGTGTGTGAGTGGAAATAACGAGACCTGTTCTGCCAACTGCACAGGATGACAGCCAGGCTCAGATCAGATGCGGGATATAAATGCCATCTAGACCAACAAGCTCTTGGCAAGCACGTGACAATGAGCCATTTTCACATCATGCTCACTAAGTGGCTATCGAAGCACCCCCCCCCGCCACTTGAATACTTCCAGGGACAGGGAGCTCACTACTTCTTATAGCAGCTCATTCTGCTTAGAAAGTTTTTCCCTTTGCAAAGTTCATGGGGACTTGCCTCTAACTCCATTACACTAGCCCCAGCCAGGTCCCCCATGCCCTGCCAACTAGGAAACATTCTTGCAGTACCCCACACTGGCTGTAGAAGACACCTAGGACTTGTATCCTGGCTCCTGTCATTCTGCCCTGGGCACCCTGACCACAGAAGGAGGCAAATAGAAACAGTAACACACTTGGTTTGCACTGGCTCCTCTCTTGCTTTTCCCGGTTCCTACTTGTCAGACTCCTGGCCAGGAAGAGATGATCCAAATCAAGAAAGAATATGAAGGATGCAGCAGATAATGTTGGCTGCTCCCACCTCTCACCTTCCTGAGGCTCCCAGCTCTCTGCAAACACCTGCAATGCCTCTGCTGGTTCTGCTACCTCTGGCTGGTGCTCAGGCTCTGTGGTTAGAGTCATGTGGACCTTGGACCGCTTCCCTAGTTTGTTCTGACCCTTGCTGCCCCTGCAATCCTCAGCCACTCTTGTGCCTGTACCTTAAAAGACTCCAGGAATCCCCCATGGCCCCCATTCTCAAACTTGTCCTCTTCTGGGCCCAGTCCCAGCATGGCCTGTGTGTGGGCATGGAGCTCATCATGGAGGTTGTCCAAGAGTGCAGCCCTTGTTCGGTCCTGGAAGGTAAGAATGGGGAGGTTGAGGAGCTGGCGCTGAGAACAGATATGTGCCCACCCCCGGGGGCTCCAGACACCTGGCCCGAAGGCTGCTATTCTGGCCAACCACCCCGTCCGTGGTGATGCTGTGGGCCTAAGGCCAGGCTGGGCTCCACGTTCACAAATGTTGCAGTTGGCACTACAGCTCCATGCCCAGCCCTTTGCTCTCTTCTGCTCCTTCTCCCTGGGCCATCCCACCCTTCCAGCTCTACCCACTGACTCCCAATCCATACCTCTATCTATGCTCCACACCCATGCACCAAACTGCCCACTGCTCCTATCTCCAAGTTCCTCCAGGGCAATACATACATCCTCCAGGGGGCACCACTCACCCAGACCAGGACTAGCTCTTTCAGCATCCCAGCCTTTGCAGGCACCTCCAGATCAGCAGGTCCTGACAGATCATCTCCCAGGGGTCCCCGTGTCAGCACAGAGCCCAAGGCTGAAGGCCCAAGTGCTACTCCACAATTCCACTCTCCCCAACCTTTTATATAGAAGTCCGTCAAGTCTCCCTGATTGATCCCAAATCACTTCTTCCTGTGCCTGGTGCAAACAAGTTGCCACTGTCTCTTGGACTCTTGTAACAGCTTCTAACTGGCCATCCTTCCTGCCCTCCTCCCTTTCACTCTATCCTCCCACCACTGTCAAAGTAATCACCTAATATGGAAATCAAGCATCACCCCCTAGCTCAAGCCCTTTAATAGGACCCATCACCTCTAGCTCAAAGCCCTTCTTGATATGACCCAACATCTCCAGCTGAGTTCTGACCAGTCCATTTCCCATGAGTCCCTTTCTCAGACCACATCAAACTCTTTGGAGTTCCCTCATGGAGCCATGCTCTGATTCTTTGCTTTTACTATTTCCCATGCCTGGAATAATTCTCCTCACACTTCCCTCCTTTCAAAAGGCTCATTAGATATCCAGATTTAGCAGTGCAAAGGACCACCTCCTCCAAGAAGCCTTCCCTAAACACACCCTAGTCCCCATAGGCAGAGGTAGTCACAGCCCCTTGCTGGCCTCCATCATGGCTCAGTGCTGGCAAACTGTATTATACCTGTCTGGTAATGGCCTCTCCCACCAGCCTGTGAGCCCTATAAGGGCAAAGCCTGAGTTTCTGGCTCCTATAAATGTCCCAGGAAACAGAATGGAGCTCAGCACACAGGAGGTGCTCAATTAACAATTGGTGAATGGTTGACTAGACCTGAAGTTTGGACTTAGTTTCCATAGGAATTAAGAGTTACTGTGTCAACACAGGGCTGAAGACTTACAGTGGCAAAGACAATGCTCCCCACCTTGAACAGCCCCCAGGAACAGACCCCTGGCAGAGTCTGGCTAACAGAAGAGCAGAAGGAAGACCATCAGAAACCACACTCTCACCTCCAGCTTCGCAAACTTGTCTGACTTGCAGCAAGCGTTCTCTGCGTTGATGAGCTTGGTGAGTAGAAACTCCCTGAACTCCTGGCCCTGGAACAGACAAGAAGCCCAGGCCTCTCTCAGCCTCATCATGGGAGAGCAGAACAGGGGATCTGGGAGAGCCCCTGAAAAGTCCCTTCTAACACTGAATCATTTCTAGCCCAGGCCAAGCCTGTCTGCTAAGATGTCAACATGGAAACCAACTTCCCTGATCCCGGGAAATCAACCCTCCGCTCCCACAGTGAGGTTTCCATGACTGGAGACAACTGTTGTCCAAGATGCCTAGGACTAGAGCATGGTATAAAAATGCTTCTTTTAGCAGCAATGGAAACACCCCATGCAAGGCCAGATTGGCAGCAGGAGGAGGGGTGAGGCAAGACCCCAAGTAAGGAGATCCCCCAACCCTGATGAATCAAGGCCCTGCTGGTGCTCCCAGCCCAGATTCGGCTCCACGCCAACCACTGTTGTTCAGGTGTGGGAACCTAGTCTTGGATAGGAGAGGAGCAGGAAGGAGGGTGTCTTACCTTCTGGAAAACAGGGGGGCTGGGCAGAGGTGGGCCGAAGGCTGGCACGTCTTCCCGCGCCGTGACTGAGACCTGAAACAGAGTCTCAGTGTGGGTAAGGAGGGACAAGACCCAGGCGAAGTCTGTAACGCACTCCACGTGCCACATGCCCTGGCCCTGGGGGCCCCTTTCTCCCCTCAGATCTCCGTCTGTCATCCCTCCTCCCCTCCCCTGGCCCCTCTGAGCCACCACCTACACACATGGGGAGTTCCTGGAGGTGGGGCCGGAAGGCATGGAGCCGTCCACACGCTCTCACCTGCACTGCCGAAGGCCAGAAGCAGGTTTGGCAAGATGACTGGACAGGGCTGAGGAGCAGCCTGGGCCCCTACCTCCAGTGCAGTACGAGTGCTTGGGAGGTCTTATCTCATTCCCACAGCGGATTGGGCTGCTAAACCCCCAGAGAAGGCCCAGTGAGCATCAGCAGCCCTGTTTCAATGATCACAGAACAGATGCCCAGAGACATGAAGTGGTTCCCCAAGACACACAGATGGTCAGCCACAAAGATGAACAGAGAATCCAGACCCTGCTCTTGGGTGCTTCCCCACAACACTGACTCCCAAAGCTGCCCACACTTCAAGTTTTTAACAAATTAATGCCAATCACAAGGGCTCCACCGCAAGCCTACTGAATCCAAGCTCTGAAGTAGAGCCCGGAACCTGCAGCTGTTACATGGGCCTGAGAGCTTCTGTGCAGTGGGCGGGCTAGTGTTTGGAAGCCGTGACCCCATGCACAGGGTCAGTCTGTCTGGGTGAGGCTGGAAGCCACAGCACAGGGCCAGGCTGGGCACTGGGGGTGGAGGGCATCAAGGTGTGCCGCATGCTGCAGAGGGGAGTACCAGGGGGGTGGGGGGTGCGTGTGCACTTCTGGCCAGCCTGGTGAGGCATGAATGAATGGTGTGAGAGCACCCAGGTGTTCTGCGTGGGGTCTCCCAGGCTCAGACAGGCCCCACACCTCTATCTCCCCTCTGCATGTGGGTGCCCTGGTTTCACCCATTCTCAGCCCATGAGGCTGCACGCCCCTCTGGGGACTCTGCCCTTGCTTTCCCTTCCCCAGGCGGGCAGCTGCTGACGTGAGCCCGGCCCTGGCACACGGCCAGCCGCCTGGCCTGTGAAGTAGGGCAGATGCTGAGAGTCGCTGGAGCGGGTGAGCAGGCAGCTGGGAGCCAGGCCAAGGAAAGGCCCTGCCAGGGTCTGGAGGGGAAGGGAGCGGGAAAGGGCTGCTCAATACCAATCTCAAGGCTCTCGCTCCCTGAGCTCAAAGCTGTATGCAGGGCCCAAATTGCCCTGACCACAGTCAGAAACCAAGGTATGTTTGGCTGACGTGATTTCTGGCTGGTTCCAGCAGCCGAACACAGGTCCCCACCACCTCCCACCAGGCACCCGTGGTGCAAGTCAAGAATTCCAGCCACAGAGCCAGCATCTGGGGAGAAGGTGGGGCGGGGAGGCTGCCAACTGGGACAAGGCCAGAGGCAGGCCCAGCTCTCCCCTCTTCCCACCTCGACACCCCCACTTCAGGCCTGCATCACAGTGAGCTGTGCTTCACCTATGTTCTTAAATCCACCCAGCGTCCCAGTCAGACAAGTCCCCCGCAGCAGCCATATCAGGAAAGCAGGGGACAGGACCCTTCCTTGTGACAGCCATTCACTCATCTTCTATCCCCATTGTGTTCCCTCTTCTGACCCCTTTCCAGCAAAGTGATGGGCAGGCCTTTGTTGTTCCCTCTTCTGGGACTGTTGGGTTGCTGGGCTGAAAGCAGAAGCTGCCTCAACACAGCCCTACCTTCCTGTTTTCTAAACTCAGTGCAGGCCGCCCAGCAGGGGCCTGAGCAGGGCTTAGAGGCAGCAGATTACCCAGGAAGAGACTCAGTCGGGAGAGCTGAAGGAGGCTTGGGGCATGTGAGCAATGGAGGTGCACCAGGAGGTGGGAAGCCTCCCAGGGCTTTGGCCTTGACAAGGTCCCATGGCCAAGTGTGGCCTGGAAGCCTTACAGAACCACAGAGGTTGCTCAAGCAGCGGATAAGCAATGAGGGGAGAGGGACAGATCCAGGGCCCCTCTCCAATGATCTGCTTCACATGAGATTCCTGAGACCTTTGCAGGACTTCAGGGGACAGGGACAAGGTGACCTCAGGCAGAGAGAGAAGGGAGTCCTAGGGACAGCTCAGCTGGAATTTCCTTCCAATCTGGCAGGATGGGGACCAAATCTGTGTCTGAAAAAATAATCCAGTGTGACATTTCATGCATACCCAAGTTTCGGAGCCAAGTTCCCACCTGCTCCGACCACTCAGTGATGATGACCACTGGCAGATCTAGACAACGACACCAGCTCCACCACTTCAGTGGTCTTGGGACTAAACTGACATAAGCTCTCTCTGCCTCTATTTCCTGAATTTCTCCTTAGCAGGGCTAAGGAGAGGCCTGCAAACCCAAAGGTCGCTGATCTGATTCCCAGTCAGGGCACATAAGCAGGTTGCAAGCCAGGTCTCCAGCCAGGTCGGTAGCTGGAGGCAGGTGAAAGGCAACCATACATTGATGTTTCTCTTCCTCTCTGGCTCTCTCCCTTCCCCTCTCTGTAAAAATAATAAATAAAATCTTAAAAAAAGAAAGAAAGAAAGAAAAGGAAAGAAAAAAAGACGGTTTTTAAGGGCCTAGCATAGTGCCTGGCATGGAGCCAGCACCTGGTAAGGGGTAACCATTGTAACCCAGTGCTTTTCTGATTACTTTCCCTACTAATGTGCACCTAATAAATACTACAGAGTTCCCCTAAGCCATGTCTTAATCCATCTCTCTCTCTCTCTCTCTCTCTCTCTCTCTCTCTCTCTCACACACACACACACACACACACATACACACACACACACACACGTTTCTCAACCCTCCCTCCTTCCCCTCCCAAGCATATCAGGGCTAGAAAGAACTCTAAAATCAACCTGTCCAACTTCCTCATTTCACACAAATATAATCAGAGGCCCAGAGAGGGAAGGAACTGGTCCAAGGGCACAGAGGAGTGAGAGGCAGGCCCAGAACCAGAACCCAGGCTCTTGAGACTCTAGGTCCCCTCCTTTCCTTTTCTTTCCTATTGTTTGTCCTCCTCAGTGGGGACTTCCTGGGGACCCCTCACTCACCCTCCTTTTCCATAGCTGCTAAGCCTGCAAGGGTTAGCTAAGTAAGGTCTTGTTTCACCCTGAACCCCCTGAGGGATCTAACCAGGTCCCCCTCAGTCTGCTTATCACCAGGGCTACTGCTGGGGCATGGATGAACAGAGGTTTGGGGTGCACCTTGGAAGGCTGGGCTTCCTCCCTGCCCCCCTGCCCCCCGCCCCCGGTCCCCAGTCACAGGCCTTGTCCTCCACCCTCAGTGTTTTCCTGACAGGTAAGCGCAAGGTCCCACATCCCAGGGGCAGCCTGGGCCTTCTGGGGGTCCTACTTCTCTGCTTCTCGCCATCTCTCTGAGAAAAGTGCTTTCTGGACCAAAGACTGTGACTGGGAAGACTTGGTAAAGACTTTTATCACCAAAGCTGGAAGTGAGGCACTGACTTGGGGGCCTCTGATTTTTCTCTATATTGTCCCATGCTGGTAAGCTCTTGGGGAAATGGAGAAACCAGTTAGCTGAGCTCCATTTCCTATCAGAAACTTAAACGCAAATGCTGAACTCCCACAAGTGGCCACATTCTGCCAGCAGACAAGCCACACATATGTACATGACTGCCTGGCCGAGTCTGGGAGCGCCCTATCACACAGCTGTACTTTGGGGGTCCTGATCAATAGCTCTCTGCCTCTCCTGGCTGTTAGAAGAACCAGCTGGCTATTTGAGTGGCCCTGTGGCTGAACTATACTCACTGGCTCTTCTGCTCTTCCCTGGGGGCTGATTCTGGGTATCACTTCCCTGAGTCCCACCCCGGGCACACAGGAGGAACTGAATGAATGAAGTGTTTCCACCAACAAATCCAGGAGCTGTTTGAAGTGAATGCCCATTTTGCTCAAAGCAGGTGAGCCCGTAGCTTTCAAGGAAATGCCCAAATCATGGCTTCTCTAACCTTTCAGCTAAAACTGCTCAGTGACAGAGGAGCAGGAGTATGAACATGGGCATGGAAAGAAATCAGCTCTTCTCAATAGAAAAGAGGTGTGGGTTTATTTTTCATTTGTTTGTTTTTGAAGCTTCATACTTGGATTGAAAGTTGATGTGAACTTTGCACTTAATATATCTGGCTTTGTACTGATTTAACAATTATGTAACATCATTTCCTTTTCCCAAAATCTTAAAGCCAAACAGATACTTCATGAAGACAGCCATGAAGCACTAGGGCCTCCTGAGCCCCCAGAACCATCACTGGCCCATTATGATGTAGGAAATGTTTTCAGGCCTTAGTTTCCCATCAGCAATGACAGGCTTTGTTCCCACCTCCCTCTAATGATGGCTCCTAACATTGTGGGGAGCAGGCAGCTCTCTGAGAACCTGAGCTATGGCCTCCCTCCCTAGAAAACGCAGAGAGGCACATACAGAACATTTTGCATGTGTCCGCAGCAGGTTCAAAGGCTATACAACATGTTTCAGTGTATCTATGATGTAAAGAAACTGTTGCCCAGGGGGTTGGGATTATTTCCAGTGGAGAAGAGGGGAAAGCTAGTGAAGGCCAGCCAGGTGGGCAGGGTGAGGGCTTCTGAGGGTGATGGGCTCCCCTGCATTCATGAGGATTCTAAGCCCATCTGAAAGGCTTATTGATCAGGAGGCTGAGACCCAAGTGCTCATAATCCTGCCCTCTCAGTCTTCAAATGAAATGAGTGCAGAACAGCCAAACCAGAGAGGCCACCCAGTGGTCAGGGTCTACCAGGCCCCTGCTCTCACCCTCCTCCTCACCATAAACACCCCTTTTTCTTTCTTTTCTTTGTCACCACCCTCCTTCCTTTCTCTTTCCTGACAGTCCTCTTGGCTTTTTCTTTCTTCCCCCTGGTTCTTTCTTACTCTAGCAAATGGCATTACCAGGTTCCAAAGAACGGCATCTGGGCTCTCAACCCTTGAGCTAGATGCAGTCAAGCCTTGGGGAAACCCAGTGGGTGAGATGACCCTCAGAGGGTGCTTTCCAGCCCCCAAATCCCAGAAACCCAAGAACCATGAAAAATCAATCACACCAAAGCTAGGGGTGTGATTGGAGAATGGCCCAAGGAAACACTGAGAACTGGTGTTTCCTGATATCACTGAATCCACCAAGCGTGTTGAGGTGCTTTAGCCACCACTTCTTCCAAGACCTTCCCCTTACCTTGTAGGACGGGGGCTCTGTGTCCGTGCCGTCAGCCTGCACCACGATGTAGGCATGTAAAAAGTTGGAGGCAATCATATCTGGGACAAATGGTGTGTTTTCTTCTTGGAAGATGATGGCCACAATGTCATTCCCAATGTGTCTTTTTCTCTGGAGCTAAACAAAAAGTGTTCCATTGTTATAAGCCAGTTGGGAATATCCTGAAAGCAGGCGAGCTCTATACAAGGAATTCCTCATTATTCTATCTTTATACAAAAACCCTGGAACTTGAAGACCTAACTCTCGAGGGAGCTTTTTATTTTAATCTTTAGAAGCCATCAAAAAGAAAAATTGGGAGGGGGACTGAGGGGAGCAAAAAAGGGGATGGATGTAATACAACAACAATAAAATTTTAAAAAAAGAAAGAAAGAAAGAAAAATAAATGGGGAAGTTGCCCAAGTTGTTAAGTAGAGGCTAGCAAGCATCTCACTGAGCTCTAGAGTGTGCAGCACTCTGACTTGGGACTTGGAGAAGGGTTAAAAGTTGAGGTCTATAATAAGCAAATTTAGCAAAATAGCTGGGTATAAAGTAAATATCCAGAAATCAAAAGCATTTTTATATATCAATAATGAAACAACAGAAATAGAAGCGAAAAAACAAATCCCATTTACCATAGCAACAAGAAAAATAAAGTACCTAGGAATCAACTTAACTAAGGAGGTAAAAGACCTGTACTCAGAAAACTACACAACAATGAAGAAAGAAATCAAAGAAGACACAAATAAATGGAAGCATATACCATGTTCGTGGATGGGAAGAATTAACATCATTAAAATGTCCATGCTACCCAAAGCAATCTACATATTCAATGCAATCCCAATTAAAATACCAATGACAGACTTCACAGAAATAGAAAAAATACTTCAAAAATTTATATGGAGCCAAAAATGCCCACGAATAGCCACCACAATCTTGAGAAAGAAGAACAAGGTAGGAGGAATCACAATACTGGACTTCAAACAATACTACAAGGCTACTGTCA
>PVIW01010064.1:0-47038 GCA_004026585.1 Noctilio leporinus
TTTGTGTCCAAGGAAGAAATTCAAAGAAGGGGTTCGAGTTATTTCTGTTAATGCAACTCGGTTTACTGGGGAAGTCCAATAAAAAAAGGAAAGGTATTAGGTGTTATCATGCCTTTTTCAGAGTCCAGCTGCTTCCTCTCCCTTTCCCAAAATAGTGGCCTGAGAGGCTCTCGCTAAAAAGGAGAATATGCACAGAAAGCTCTAGTGGTAAAAGGAGCAGCTGCCACTAAGGACCATGTGGGAAGAAGGGACACTCCCAGAGGAGGTCATCCCAAAAGAGTAGTCAGGCCTCTGGCACCTAGGATGAGTAATTAATTGTTCCTACATTTCATCTTTGGTATTTTTCTCTGGTAGTAAAATGGGGGAAGGTGAAGGAGCCGGTATATCAGAGGTGCCTGGAATTTTGCTTAGAGTCCAGTGTTCCTAAACTTTTTGTTCATGTTTTTGGTTTCTGCTAACCATGTTGTGTGGGAGAAATCCGAAATGCCCTTACTGCACCTTCATGGATTTGTTTCACCAGTGAATCTCTCCTTCTCCTTTATCTACTGTGGATCAACCTTGAGCAAATCAATCCCTCAACACCTTTAGGAATGAATGCCTCTTCACTGATGCGCCTGGGAAGCCTCTGCAAGGGTGCAGAACAGGATGTTAATTAAATGTATTAAAAGGCATATAAAAAGCCATTCTGTATTCTGCTTCTCGTTTGAAATATTCTCATCATCAGTATCTTACCAAGACAGGATGAAGAACAGGGAACTTGAAGGCCAAGAACATGGTGCTGGCCACCCATCAATCCCAGAGTCCTCAGCCAGGCTTGCTAGTACTCTAGGAGGGAGGCTCTGGCTCTAGAAATGAGCACTAGGACCAGGTTTCAACTACTGAGGTGGTGATCAAGTTGTATTAATCAGCCCTTGCCAGGTGGCTATGCCCTATACCCAACCTTTCAAATTGTCAGCGAGAATGGGGTCCTAGGATCCCGAAGTCCCTGCTACCATAGCTAGTCCACTGCTAGGTCACTGAGATCTGTACACAGGAGACAGGTCAGGCAAAGGAGTGAAATCATCACTAGCTGGGTCTTGGCTTCAAACTCCTTTTTTAACTCTAGGGCCCTAGTATGCAGTGCTGGGTTATATAGAAGATTCTTTGTGCCTGACTTAGTGATCTCCATTTCCCTGGGCACCTCTGATTCCTGCTTAGCTGTCTAAGGAGTGTGGGGGCATCTCTTCCAAGGCTGCAATCTTAAGTTTCATCCTGTTACATTAGCCTCTAGGAGGAAGAGCCCTTAGAAACCATTTCTGTATAGACTCACCTTTCAACCCATGTCCACCTATAAAGAAAGCTCCAATTTGTAGCATCTACTCAGGTATATGGGTAATTTTAGAAAATGTATTTAGAAATCTTCCCAGAAATATTCTTTTACTAGTTTTACTTTTTTCTTCTTTCTTGGCTTTCTTGGAATTGTATTCTTCTAATCCTTTTCTAACTTTTTTCTCTGCCTCTTCCTCTTACCACTCCTATCTGGTATGGGTGAGGCCTCAGCTGTCTACATTTAGAGATTTGTCTTTCTTAAGTCTATGTACAAACCGTAATTGACTTTGTGTATGGTGTGAGATGGAGATCCAGTTTTTTTTTCCCCTCCCATATGGGTAACCAATTGCCCCTGCTCTGAATCTGCACTTCCATTTGCTGCTGTCTCTAAAAACAGTTTTAGTTCAGTCCATTGTCAACTTTTCTTCTCTGGGATCTTTGTACCTAAGTTCCTTCTTTCTAAAATGATCTTCCTTTTATTCTTTTTGGGTCAACAACTCCTGTTAAGGTTCACCAACTGAAGACTACTAAGAATACAATCTGTTGTTAAAAAAAAAAAAAAAAAAAATGTTTTTAGTTTGCTGCTTCAAAAGAAACCATACCTCCTAGGACCTTGGGGTGTCTTAGTAAGAAAGTGAATTGAAAGGTGCTCATAGGATTTGGGCTTATGCTGGGTGGTTTTAAGAAGGAATTTGGGAAGCAGGGGCCAGTTTTTGAATGGCTACAATCAAAGAGCAGGGGCATTTCAGCATTTGGGTATTTTAGAATGACATGGATCTGAGTATACCATTGGTGAGAAAGCAACAGTAAATCAAATAAAGGATCATTCTTATTTTAACAGTTTTGTATAGAAACATGTTTACATGACCTTGTCCAGGTCCTGTTGGAAGCACTGTTCCAAGTTTTGGGAGGACTATCCAGTCTGATTACCAGTCAGGCTGATAACATCACTTTTCCTCACTTCTTAAGCCTTTGAATTAGGCTTTGGCTTAAATATTACCTTAGTGACTCATTTTGACCACTGTGTTTATTTCTTTTCCAGTAGTTAATACAAATTGTAATTACTTAATTTATCATCTGATGATTGGTCTTTTGTTTTCTCTACTTGAATGCAAGATCCATGAAGGCAGGAACCACATTTTGTTTCTTCTCCATTACAGCTTAGTGAGTCTGGCACACCATAGGTGCTCAGTAAGCATATCCGTCTGAGTAAATGCATGAATAAAAGAAAATTCAGGTTAATAGTCTGACTAATTCTGCCAGATACACTGCTAGTATCTGTAGTTAAAGTCAGCTAAAAGCATATCCTCTGCAAGTTAAGACAAAGCTGGTATGAGTGTGACCTTTTACGTATTAATGCACACAATAGGGCCCTACTTAATCCTATGTTTTTTTGTAATTCTACTTTATTTTATTTTATTATTTTAAATGTTCGCTTAAAAATTTTTTTTTAATTTATTATTTTTAGAGAGAGGGGAAGGCAGAAAGGAAAAGAAACATCAATGTATGTTTGCCTTTCACCTGCCTCCAGCTACGGACCTGGCTGGAGACCTGGCTTGCAACCTGGTTATGTGCCCTGGCTGGGAAATGAACCAGTGACCTTTGGGTTCGCAGGCGGGTGCCCATCCACTAAGCCACTAGCCAGGGCTCCACTTAGTTTTAAAACTCAGGAATAAAATAAGATCTACCTAAGACTTTTACAACAAATTTTTATGTTATTTGATTATATAGCTAAGTATATGATATGTATTTCAGTATATGTAATGTATGTGAAACATTAATATGTAAGATATGTATCTTAAAATTGTACTACTGGAGTGTTAATATGCATTTCCCTGGTGATTAATGAAGTTGAGCATTTTTTTCATGTTTTTATTGGTAATTTATGTTTCTTTGTGAAATGCTTTTGTATTTCATTTGGTTATTTTCTGTTGGGTTGTCTTTTTCTATATTGTTGGCTTGCAGTCCATTTTTGATAAAAACCTATTGTTTTAAGTGTTGCAAATATTTTCTCACATTAATGTTTTTTAGAAAACCCCGTCTTTGCCTGCAAACCCAAAGGTTGATGGTTTGATTCCCCAGCCAGGGCACATAATGAGGTTGCAAGCCAGGTCTCCAGCTGGAGGCAGGTGAAAGGCAACCATACATTGAAGTCTCTCCCTCTCTCTGCCTCTCTCCTTTCCCTTCTCTCTAAGAGTAATAAATAAAATCTTTAAAAAAAGAAGGGGGAAAAATAAATTAAAAAAGAAGAAAAAAGGGGAGAAAAAAAGGGATGGATGTAATATAATAATAAAATTTAAAAAGAAAAAAATATATAATTTTACCTAAAAAAAAAGAAAAACAAAACAAAACAAAAAAAAACCCCTTTCTTTGGATGTGCAGAAATCCTTAATTTTAACATTATTTAATATATATTTTTTACTTAGTACTTTTAAAGATTCTCTTCTATCTTAAAATCAGTATTCTATTAAAAGTTTTAAAGTTTTACCTTTCGTATTTAAATCTCTACTTGATCTGGAATTGATTTTTATATGTAGTGTGAGATAGAAATCCAGTGTTTTTTTTAATGTGGCTAATTAAGTTTTCTAGTATCATATATATATGTCTAAGACTTGTTTGCAATTATAAGAATGGAGGACATGATCTCATAATAGTTCCTTTCTTCATCTTGTACTATTTCTGTTTTACAGGTGTTTCTTTTTTTGTAATTTTGAGTAAAATTCCAGAAGGACTATGAAAGATTATGATGAACTTCTCAAATACTATGAATTATATGAGACTATTGGCACAGGTAATTCTTGCTTTTCTTGGGGAAAGATGATAAGTCAACTATATTTGAGAGTATAGTGTATTTGGGCAGTCATCAGCTTTCTGGTCTAAACTACATAGTTTTAAAATTCTTCAGCCTATTTGATAAGAAAAAAGTGGAGCAAGAGAGAGGAGAGTAACAGGAGAGGTTTTTTTTGTTTTGTTTTGTTTTGTTTTTAATTTTATTGTTGTTGTATTACATCCATCCCCTTTTTGCTCCCCTCTATCCCCTTCCCCACCCACTAGGAGAGGTTTGTAAGTCACTTTATTTAGAATGAAAGTCATTTGATAGTTTAGAGCCAAGGAGTGATCTGACCTTTGTTTTTAAGGGTCACTGTCTCTGGTTGTGAAAAGATGGGGCAGAGGCAGAGAGATTTTAGGAAGGTATTGTAGTAATTCAGGTGAATGATGCTAGAGATGATGGTAACTTGGACGAGTATGATAGTAATGAAGGTAGTGAAAGGGTGGGATTGATCCTGTATACAGACACACACATATACATGTGTGTATTTTGATTTATTGAGGTGTAACACAGAGATGCAAAGTGTACTAATTTTTTTTTTTTTTAAGATTTTATTTATTATTTTTAGAGAGGGGGAGGAGGGAGAGGCAGAAAGGGAGAGAGACATCAGTGTATGGTTGCCTTTCACCTGCCTCCATCTAAGGACCTGGCTGGGGACCTGGCTTGCAACCTGGTTATGTTGCCCTGGCTGGGACTCGAACCAGCAACTGTTGGGGTTTGCAGGCCGGCGCCTTATCCACTGTGCCACCAGCCAGGGCCCAAAGTAGACTACTCTTGATGGAGTTTTACATACATATATACCCCTACGCTTCCTGCTTAGATCAAGAATATTTTCAGTCAGTACCTTTCTTTTTTCCCTGCAAGGTAACTAACCCACTGGCATATTTTGAAGACAAAGCCAATGGGATTTGTTGATGGGTTGGATATGGGGTATGAGACAAAAGGGAAGGACTAAGGATGGCCCTTTAAGGGTTTTTTACCTGAGTACCTGGGAAAATGGAGTTGTTATTTACTGAGATGGGGAAGACCATGGACGGGACTACTAGGAGCTGCATGTTAGAAATGTTAAGTTGGCACTTCCTTTTAGACACCTAAGTGTAGACGTTTCCCAGCTTTTCTTTTCTTTTTTTAAAAAGATTTTTATTTATTATTTTTAGAGAGAGGGAAGGGACAGAGGCAGAGAGGGAGAGAGACATTAATGTATGGTTGCCTTTCACCTACCTCCAGCTGGGGACCTGGCTGGAGACCTGGCTTGCAACCTGGTTATGTGCCCTGGCTGGGAGTCAAACCACCACCTTTGGGTTTCACAGGCTGGTAACTTATCCACTTGTGCCAACAGCCAGGGCTACATAATTGCTTATCTTCACAGTTTTAAAACTGAATGGAAGTTTCATATTACTTTTGTCTCAGCAACTTTACATGGTGTTCTAGCAATATTAATTATAAAGCAAATTTCTAAAGAGTGAATTCTGCTTTCCTACTTGTTCATTAAAAAATTAAAGATAACACTGGAGAACATATTTGCCAATGATACATTGGACAAGGGTTTAATCTCCGAAAATATGTAAGGAACTCAACACCAGAAAGACAAACATTGGAAAGGGTTTAATTTCCAAAACATATTAAGAACTCAATTAAAGACAAACAACCCAATTAAAAAACGGGCAAAGGACCTGAATAGACACTTCTCCAAGGAGGACATATAGATAGTCTGTAGACATATGAAAAAATGCTTAACATCACTAGCCATCAGAGATGCAAATTAAAACCACAGTGAGATACCACCTCACACCTGTCAGAGTAACCATTATTATTATTATTATTATTATTTTTTAAAGATTTTATTTAATTATTTTTAGAAAGAGGGGGAAGAGAGTCAGAGAGGGAGAGAGACATCCATGTATGGTTGCTTTTCACCTGCCTCCAGCCACAGACCTGGCTGGAGACCTGGTTTGCAACCTTGTTATGTGCCCTGGCTGGGGAATTGAACCTGCGACCTTTAGGTTCTCAGGTCGGCACCTTATCCACTGTGCTACCAGCCAGGGCCTAGAATGACCATTATTAATAAATCAACAAACAGCAAGTGCTGGTGAGGATGTGGTGAGAAAGGAACCCTTGTGCACTGTTGGGAATGCAGACTGGTGCAGCTACTGTGGAAAAAGGGGAATTTCCTCAAAAAATTAAAAATAGAATTTCCTTATGACCCAGCAATTCCACTTCAGGGAATATACCCTAAGAATCCTGAAACAGCAGTTCAAAAGAACTTATGTACCCCAATGTTCACAGCAGCACTATTTACAATAGCCAAGCATTGAAAACAACCTAAGTGCTCATCAGTAGATGTGGGTTAGAAAACTACGGTACACGTACACAGTGGAGTTATATGCAGCAGAAAGAAAGAAGTCCTACCTATTGTGAGAGCATGACTGGAACTGGAGACTGTTATGCTAAATGAAATAAGCCAGTCAGTGAAAGGTAAATACCTTATCACTTCACTTATAACTGGTATCTAATGAACAAAATAAACTGATTGAGAAAAATAGAACCAGAGACATGGAAACATGGAATGGACTGATAGCTATAGAAGGAGAGGAGGGTTGGGGGAGAATAATGGAAGGAAGGGGAAGGTATTAGTCAAAAAACGTGTATGAATGACTCATGGACATGGACAATGGAGAAGGGATTGACTGGGTAAGGGGGGTGAACTGGGTGGAGGGGGGCAAGAGGGAAAAATGTTGGGACAAGTAATGGAATAAACGATAAAAATAAAAAATTAAAGATATACTATCATAGTAAAAAAATGTTCAGCTAGATATTGGATATGGGGAGGTTAGGGTAATGGAAGCAGCAGGGAAAGTATACTTACGGGAAAGTATGGATTGATAGAGCCTTTTAAAAGCATATGGAACAGTATTTGTTCTTGAGACCTCAGTTTGCTCTGATGTTGATATTTGGGTCAATGTTGCTTATCTCTTCATAATTTTCCTACACTTAGGTGGCTTTGCAAAGGTCAAACTTGCCTGCCATATCCTTACTGGAGAAATGGTAGCCATAAAAATCATGGATAAAAGTGCACTAGGGGTAAGTTATAAATTATTAAAAAAATCTTAGAGATCATTTTTTTATTTGCTCTAATATTCTAGTTACTGTTTTATTAGAATAATATTTCTCTAGCTTTTTGAATCTCCAGTTATGTATAACTGACAGGTTTTATTTTACTTTATTATTTTTTAAGATTTTATTTATTATTTTTAGAAAGAGGGGAAGAGAGAGAGGCAGAGAGGGAGACAGACATCAATGTATGGTTGCTTTTCACCTGCCTCCAGCCACAGATCTGACTGGAGACCTGGTTTGCAACCTTGTTATGTGCCCTTGCTGGGGAATCAAACCTGCGATCTTTGGGTTTGCAGGCCGGCACCTTATCCGCTGTGCTACCAGCCAGGGCTGACAGGTTTTAAAAAGTAATCTGGCAAAAGGGCTTATTTTGTTTTTTAATTTTAATGCAAGGCAATGGCGTATATTTGAAGCCTCTAGAATCCATTTTTCTGCCATTATTTCATGGTCTTGGAGGTGCTTCTGGGTAGTAATATTTCCCTTTATCTTGTCATGATACTCTTACTGTTACCTAGTTTATAGTATAGGTAGGTATTACACCCCAGAATTTTATTTAAAGTGGTCTTAGAAGTTACCTAATGAAATCCTCCTTTTCTTGATCAGCCACTTTTTCTTCTACATGACTGCTTCCAGGAGTGAGCTGCTCATTACTTCAATTTGTGGTCTTGGTAATAATGTACATGAAGTTTTTTGTTCTTGTATTAAGGGATAATCTGTCTCTTTTGATGATCTTTATGGGTCTTTTATGCCCTTTCCAGTGTTTGTACTCACCATGAGTGGTCTTATATTTTTTTCCTATTTTATTATTCTTCATCTGGTTTAGTTTCATCCAATAATCAGGCTCTTCAATATTTTTGTTTGTGCTCAATATTTATTTACTAAGTGAATAAAAAGGTATTAAAACCATTTTTCTTACACATTTAAACATTGATTGCAAATCTGATCGATTTCCTTAAACAATTTAAACTTCAATTTCAACTTCAGTATGACAGTCACTTGAACACCACAAAGCACTTAAATAGCAAACTAGCAAACAAAATACATATTGTTATTACAAAATGTTCCCACACTAGTACTCAAAACTTTGTCTAAGCCCTGGCTGAATAGTTCAGCTGGTTAGAGCGTTGTCCTGATAGGCCAAGGTTGTAGATTCCATCTCCAGTCAAGGCACAAACAAGCATCAACCAATGAGTGCATAAATAAGTGGAACAACTAATTGATGTTTCTCTCTCAATTAAAATTTCATTAACTTATTTCTGAACTTTTAATTTTCTGTTATTATGCTTATTTTAGTTATTTTCTAGAACTTGAATGATATTTTGATTACACCCAGGGTCTTAGTTATTAGACTCTCACTCCCCGCAAAAAGAAAACAATAAGATTATCATATTAGAGTAGTGAAGAGTTACAGTTGATTCTTGATTAAGACCTGGCATCTGGTTGCATGGTCCTAGATAATTAGATCTTAAGCTGCTGATGATTAGATTGAGTCTATTTTTATAATAAAGTTGTATGCATTACTTCATGGAGTTCTAGATTTCTGTCTTTAATGTGGATTTTGAAATTCTTTCAGCTTGGCTTATCCTCCTTCCCAACCAGCTTTTTATTTGAAAAATTTCAAGCCTGTAGAAAAATTGGAAGACTAACACAGTGTGAATACTTTCATACCTTTCACCTACATTCACTGATTTTTAGTTCAGCATGGCTCTTATGAAACATTGCTAAGAATAAAAGTGGTAGCTCAGGCATGCACACCAAGTAGTGTTTCTGTCCTTTCCCTTGTTTGGAATACTGAATACTAACCTTCTAAGGGAGTTTGAGATTTAAAAATTTTTCTAGACTCCTAGTATGAAGTCTAGAAAATGACCCACATTAAACTTTTGTAAAAACCTTGATGCTTTATTTTTAAAGATTTTATTTATTATTTTTAGAGAGAAGGGAAGGGAGGGAGGCAGAAAGGGAGAGAAACATCAATGTATGGTTGCTTTTCACCTGCTTCTAGCTACGGACCTGGCTTGCAACCTGGTTATGTACCCTGGCTGGGAATTGAACCAGCGACCTTTGGATTCATAGGCTAATGTCTATCTACAGAGCCACCAACCAGGGCTCAATACTTAAAAAAAAAAATGTACTTACAAGTAAGTTTTGTTATAGTTTTTCTGTATTGTTAGATAATTTGTTTTGAGGCTGTTGATTGCTTTTGCTACTCAGTATTAAAGCTGTTGATATTGATGCTTTAAATACTTCCCTCATTGGTTTACTGCATATTTAATACAATGTTTTGCCACAGAGTGATTTGCCCAGGATCAAAACTGAGATCGATGCCTTGAAGAACCTGAGACATCAGCATATATGTCAACTCTACCATGTATTAGAGACAGCCAACAAAATATTCATGGTTCTCGAGGTTTGTGGTATTTTACAGAGACCTAACGGCATTTATTTACTGTCTTAGCCTGTTTGAGCTGCTTTAACAAATATCACATGCTGGGAAAGTTACGAACAAAAGATTTATTTTTCCTAGTTCTCAGACTGGGAATTCCAGGGTCAAGGCACAGGTGTGGTTGGGTGAAGGCTCTTTTCCTGGTTCAGAGCTGGGGCCTTCTTGCTATGTCCTTACATGGTAGAAGGGGCAAGGGATCTTTCTGTAGCCTCTTAAAAATTTTTTTTAAATTAAATTTATTGGGGTGACATTAGTTAATGAAATTATATAGGTTTCAGTGGTACAATTCTATTGTATGTTCACCACCCCAAATCAGGTCTCCTTCCATTATTGTTTATTCCCCCCTTTACCCTCTCCTACCCTCCTCTACTCTCAAGAGTCTCTTATAAGAACATTGATTTCTTTTTTTTTTATTTAACTTTATTGCTGTTGTATTATATTCATCCCATCCCCTGACCCCCGCTCTCCCCTTCCCTACCTTCCCCACCCTCCATCCCCCACCCCCATAGCCAATCCTACATGTTGTCCATGTCCATGGGTCATCCACACTAGTTCCTTGTGATTTCTTTTATGTGGGCTTCATCTCATGTGCTAACCACCTCCCAAACGCTACCTCCTAATGTCATCTCTGAGTAGGATTTCAACATAAGAATTTTGGGTAGGAATAAATATTCATACCATTTCTAGTCACGTTATCAATAATTAACAGAAAAGTACATTTCATCTGAAAGAGTAGAATAAATATTAAGTGGCTTACCTGTTTGAGTTCTGTCTATAACAATTTAGATCAGGTAGGCAAATATAATAAATTGGCGATTCATTGTAAATATGTCATTTCTAATACACTCCTCATGGTGGGGGTGGATAGTGGTTTAATGGACAGAAAATGTTAGAATTTGTTCCTAGGGGAAAAGATTCATTTCAGCTTATATAGTGTATTAATCTAGGGCTGCTGTAACAAATTACCACAAACTTGATGGTTTAAAACAATAGAAATTTATTATGTTACAGCTCTGGAGGCTAGAAGTCTACAAAGTGTGGGCAAGATTCTTTCTGGAAAATCTGTTCTTTGCCTCTTTTCTAGTTTTTGATGGTTGCTGGTAATCCTCAGCATTGCTTGGCTTACAGATACATCACTGTTATTGAGGTATAATTTTTATATAATAAAATGCACACACCAGGTGTACACCCATCTGTGTACTTCTCACCCCAGTCACGGGAGGAAACATTGTCATCACACCAGGATGTTTTCTTCTGACTCTTTGATGTTAACTCCTATAATCCCACCTGTCCACTGCTCCTCAGCAATCACTGATCTGATTTATGTCACCATGTAATTGTTTTACCATTTCTAGAACTTGATATAAATAGAATCTTACAGTCTGTATTCTTTTGTGTTTGGCTTCTTTTGTTCAGTAGAATGCTGTTTGCAAGTCACCATATCAATATATACTTTTTTACACCTTTTACAGTTTGTGAGACCTTCCCCCTGTCCACCTTTTTTTTTTTTTTTAAGACTTTATTTATTCATCTTTAGGGAGAGGGTAATGAAGGGAGAAAAAGAAGGAGGGAAACATCGATGTGCGAGAGATCCATTGATCAATTGCCTCTTGCATGCCCCCAACTGGAGACCTGCCCCCCAACCCAGGCATGTGCCCTGATTGGGAACTGAACCAGTGACTTTCTGGTTCACAGGCTGGTGCTCAATCCACTGAGCCACACCAGCCAGGGCTGAGCTTCCTCTTTTTTATGTCTACATAGAATTCCATTTTATACCAGTACCATAATTTATATAATATGAACATTTATAAATTTTATTGTTACAAATAGTGCTACTTCAGTGAATGACCTTGATCATGTGTTATTTTTGTTATGAGAGTATATGTTTGGCAACAATTTCAAAATTTGGAACCAGGAGGTCAAAGACTATGTACTATAATAGTATAATTTTAATTGATACTGCTAAAGTGAAATGAAGTCTTGAATGGAAACCCCAGTTTATAGAAAAATGGAGCTGCTCTGGATAAGGAGGGAAGGAAAGCCTAAAGCTTTGTGCTTTTATCTATTTTTTTTATCCTCTGTGGAGCTGGGCTCCTGGTATAGACTTAAAATCACTGGTCTTCAGGATACGGAAACAATAATTGCTGCTGGTTCTTTTTTTTGTCTCAGGTGACCACACTTAATGTTAGTGCCTTAATTTGAGAATGGGTTTTAGTACTTTGTCATAAAAATATTAAACTCTGAATGAACTTAAAAATCTCTGTGTCAGTTGGTTCTACTTCTACTTACTGGTAATAAAACTGCTTGAGACCAAGAGCTATTGTTCTTTCCTGGACTAATTGTTGGCTTGTTTAATCTTGAGAGTACATTTTTTAATATATGTCACTCGTTCTCTTCTTATAAGTTTAATTAATATCTCTGAGTGAAGTATGATTTTTTATCTTATTTTTAATTTTTTTAAATTTAATTTTATTGTTGTTGTATTACATCCATCCCCTTTTTCCTTCCCTCTGTCCCCTTCCCCACCCACCCACTGCCTCACAAAGTCAATCCTATTTGTTGTCCATGTCCATGGTTCTTCTATGCTAGTTCCTTGACTAAACTGCTCCCCTTCTTTGCCTCCTCCTCCCCTTGAAGTATGATTTTTAACTTTAAATTCCTCTGAGGTGAGTTTTGTATGTAGTGACAATACCTATGTGTTTCTTGCTGTTGAAGTATTGTCCTGGCGGAGAGCTGTTTGACTACATAATTTCCCAGGATCGCCTGTCAGAGGAGGAAGCACGAGTCGTCTTCCGTCAGATCGTCTCTGCAGTTGCCTACGTGCACAGCCAGGGCTATGCTCACAGGGACCTCAAACCAGTAAGTGACTGAGTCACAGTTAGATGGTCACCAGACAGTTCAACATCATTTACTTGTTATTACTGGGTTCTTTCTGTTTAGAATCTATTACTAAATTTTTGATTTTAGAGAGAGGGGAAAGAACGGAGAAAGAGGGAGAGAAATGCCTCTTGGCTTCCTTCTGTACATGCCCCAACGAGGGACTGATCCCATAACCCAGGCATGTGCCCTGACCTGGGATCGAACTGGCAACCTTTTGATTTGAGGGCTGATACCCAACCAACTGAGCCATGCTGCCTGGGCTAGAATCTATTTTTGCTTTTTTTCCCGTTATACTGTATCACTCCCTCCTTTTGACTTCTAGTAGGCTTTTTTTCAATGAACTTAGTATTGACATTCTATTTATCTTGCCAATTGATGTGTCATTATAAATGTCTTTGTAATCAGCCATGAAATATAAACCTCAGGATTTTATCTCTGGGAAAAAAGTGTTTTAAGTATTTTTCATTCAATACTCTTCCTAACTCTATCTTCCTTTAATTTTAATTTTATGACACCTCAGAAAGGAATAGTTCAGTGCATGGACAGACTGTACTTTTCTTTTTCTTTTTTTGATTTGATTGTTTATTCTATTTACATTTAACTGATTACTGATACATATATTACAATTTTTTAAAAGAATTTATTATTTTTAGAGAGAGGGGAAAGGAGAGAAGCAGAGAGGGAGAGATACATCAATGTATGGTTGCCTTTCACCTGCCTCCAGCTACAGGCCTGGCTGGAGACCTGGCTTGCAACCTGGTTATGTGCCCTGGCTGGGGAATCGAACCTGCGACCTTTGGGTTCACAGGCTGATGCCTTATCCACTGGGCCACCAGCCAGGGCCTCAAACTACTTTTCAAGGATAGACTAAAAATGTGAATACTCTTAAGCCTGCAGGCTCTGAGTAATGGTTGCTGGTGAACATGGATTTTAATGTTGCTTATTAGTGGGGTCTGGGACGTAGAAATGGTCCAACAGGATATAGCAGTGTCATTGTCCTTTTCCCTCTGTTTATACTCAACTCTTAGATTTGAGCTCACTCTTGGTTTAAGTTTGCCTTTAGCACACATTGTTTGCTTGCATTTGAAGAAAATCATTAATGCTAATGTATCTTGAGGGAAAGCATTTCTCCCCTCTCCTTTATGAATCTCTTGTCGTTTCATTCTTTTAAAAGTGATTTTCACTCTATTGTACCCAGGCTTTTAAATATAAAAACTTTAAGTTGTTTTTAGAAATGGCTACAGGTGGAATGTGTTATAAGGAAGTTATTATTTAGTTATGAAAATATCTTCATTTTTCTAGGAAAATTTGTTGTTTGATGAATGTCATAAAGTAAAGCTGATTGACTTTGGTCTCTGTGCGAAACCCAAGGTAAGTACAGAAATAAAAATATGGCTATTTCCTTTGTAAATGCACTGGAAGGTGTGTTATTTTGCAACGACTTCCACTAATTATTTCTTGTATGTGCCCTGAGCGGGGATCAAACCCTTACCTCACCCTTGGTATGTTGGGATGCCGCTCTAACCAACTGAGCTGCCTGACCAGGAATTTCACTAAGTGTTTATGGAGTCTGGTTGCAACCACTGAGGAAAATGTTAAATCCTCTCCCTTTTGTAAGTTCTCTAAATGACTCTAATACATAGCCAAGATAGAGAACCACTTCACTAGGTCCAGAGTTGGTCCTGCTGTGTTGGCTACGCTGTGAGAGGATTGCAGCGCTGGGGTGACGCAAGGCCATCACAGCATGAATGCCGAATTGATGGTGTGTTTGCAGTTTGAGTGTGTTGCCACTGGATGGTGTCTTTGTTGATATGAATTTTGGGGATTTAGTGTAAATCTATTCTTTGTTACCCAAATGATTACATTAACTAACAGTCACATTTTGAGAGATGGTCCCTTTTCCTTATAAAAGAAGGAAAAGGTGCATATGTGCTTTTAAAATGACAATGTTTTATATTTTCTTGATTTCCATAATTGAGACTGGCGTTTGCCAGCATACCTTCTCTTTGAGGTGACTTTGAACCTTCCACCTCTGCTGTCTGCAGTAGAGCTCCTGCCTGGCTCCCTGTTGGAGGCTTCCTCCTGAGTTCTCTAATGACAGTGCTCAGTCTCTAAAATGAGCTGTTTACACTCATTAAGAATGTTGACATTGCAGACCTTTGTAGTCCCTTGATTATTTCCTGCCTCGGTTGGAATTAGCTAGGTGCACAGGGAATCAGATTTGCCCTTTCGGCTGCATGTCTGATTCTTTCTGATTTTCCTTCCTTCCCTTGATTCTTCAGAAATTGTCAGTGGAGCCTCATGTCTGGGTATGTAAACGGTAGAAGGTGTTTTATTTATTTTTTTATTATGGGTTGGTATACAGAAAGAAAACACACTTTGAGCAGATAAACTGGTCTAAGTCTTGTTCTCCACAGGAGGCAGTGGAGCATGTATGTGACAGACTCCATTACCCTTTGCTTAGGCTGACACAGATGGATACACACAGACACCATCTGAAAAAGCGGGGGTTGGCAGGAGGGAAGTACCTCAGCTTTCTGCCCAGGAGCTCTCTTCTGGGCACGTTGTTGCGGCTGTAAACGAAGCCTCACGGTTTCACAAGTCACTTGCCAGTTGTAGAGCTCTCTATTACAAGTGTTTTCACCATGCCTTGATATTTCTGTTGGGGAGCAGAGGAGGCTGAGCAGATTCCTTATTTTGCTGCATCTGGAAGCTCAGGTTGTGGTCGGTGTTATAACTGAGGTTAGAAATGAGACTCCCAAGGCATTGTTCTATGTAGCATACTGTGCTCGTCCCTCTACGGGAAAAGAAAGCTCCTCTGTATTTACAGTAAAGGTTTGATAGTGGAGATAGGGTCCATAAAGAAATAATCTTTTTTTCCTTGAGTACTTGGGGGTGGGAAGACAGGGGTGCTTGGATGTCTGCTAAGCCGATTATTATGCAAATGGTGTGTAGGGAAGTATGAACCTGACTTGACTGAGCTGAGGGGAAAAGGATTTTGTTCTTGCCAGGTTTTGTTGCTATTGGAAATCCAGAGCAGATGAAACCACATGTGCATGCATGCATGTAGGCAGAGAGTATTGGGTTGGCCCCAGATGTCTTTCATTATTTGGGGTAATTCTTTTTCTAGCTTTTCTTTGCTGGTGATGAAAGGTTTTTAATTCTCTTAAGGGTTGTAATGAATATGTTTCATTTTTATCTCATTGACAGGGTAACAAGGATTACCATCTACAGACATGCTGTGGGAGTCTTGCTTATGCAGCACCTGAATTAATACAAGGCAAATCATATCTTGGATCAGAGGTAATTTTGTATTGGTTAATTCAATATATAATCAATATACATTTATTGGTTATCTATATTGAGTCAGGCACTGTGCATTGGGGATGTAATGATGAGGTAAGAAGTAATCTTGTTAATTAAAGAGTTCAAGCTATTCAGAGAATGAGATATGTAAAGTAATAAATGAAATGAAATGAATGACTTGTAATAAATATAATACATAACATACTTAATGAAGCAAGGATATATTTCTGGAGTCCTTGTGGTTGC
Organism: Noctilio leporinus; assembly: GCA_004026585.1. Lineage (NCBI taxonomy): Eukaryota > Metazoa > Chordata > Mammalia > Chiroptera > Noctilionidae > Noctilio > Noctilio leporinus. Next base: position 16,128 of record PVIW01010064.1, read on the forward strand.
TTTTGTGTTTAACAGTGCCATGCTTAAGACTGATTAGCCTAGCCAGATAGAGCACATGGCCAGGGTTGCAGGTTCACTTTTCAGAGAAGCTAGTTAGCACAGAAAAAATCCTCTTCTTTGTCCATAGGCAGCTACTCAAGGCCAGTGGTCCTGTGTAGGAGGTCCAGGCTCAGGAGGCCTGGTCTTTGCCTGCTTTATCACTAGCTGCTGCAAGCTAATCAGCCCTTTCCATTTCTTTGAGCACTAATTTTGTTGATATTAATACTGTCAGAAAGGTTTAGTCATCAACAACTCAGAAAATGCTGACTAGGATGGACAGTTTTCTTTAGTTCAGGACATCTCCAAATCCTTGATATGTTCTTATACAGTGTGGTGCCTTCGGGTGGTGACCATCACAGATAGCAGCTGGTCTCAATTTTACTTGTCTACAGAATCCACGTTTTATATAGAGTGTCTTTTGGAACTAGTGTTAGGTGGGAGAAACTTTGAGGTATGCTATTTTACTTAACTTGTAACACTAATATGGGAATTAACTTGTTTTTGGTGAGTTTTTATTTGGATATAATCTCAAACTTAAAAGAATAGTTGCCAATATGGAATGAGAAACTTCTGAATAGATTTAGTCAATTTCATAACTATTTACATCTTTTCTATCTTTGAGAGAAAGATTTGCCTATCTTTCTCTGTGTTTATACATATACATACTGTTTTTTGAACTCATTGAGAGTGAGTTGGAGACATAACCCTTCATCATTAAATACTGTGTATATATTTCCTACAAGCAAGGACCTTGTTTTTTTTATAACTGCACTTTAGTTGTCAACAGCAAGGAATTTAACATTTGATACACTTTATTTAATCCACAGTTCATCTTCAAATGGTATCAGTTGTACCCATAATGTTTTTTATAGCTATAGTTTTCCCCCTGTTCAGGCTTCTGTTCAGGCTCATGCATTGCATTTAGTTGTCTTGTTTCTTTGGTCTTCTTTAATCTGGGAAAGTTCCTTAGGCTTTCTTTCTTTTTCCTTTTTCGAATTAAACAAACTTAATTGATTTAAAGTGAGAGAGAAAAAGAGAAACATCAATTATTGATTTGTCATTCCACTTATTTATGTATTCATTGGTTTGATTCCTGTATGTGGCCTGACTGGGGATTAAACCTGCACCCTTGTAGCGGGACAATGTGCCAACCCACTGAGCTACCTTAGGCTTTTCTTTATCTTCCTTGACCTAGACATGTATGAGGAAGTCAGTTATTTTGTAGAATATCCCTCAATTTGAATTTGTCTGATGCTTCCTTATGATTATTAGATTTAGGTTATGCATTTTGGGCAGAAATATCAAAAACGTTTGTAGCCTTCTTAGAGCATCATAGGAAAGGGAGAAAACTTTTACTGAATGTATAACATAGTCCTAGAATCATGCTAGATCCTTTTTTCCCCAGTTGTGATAAAATATACATAACAAAAATATTTTAAAAAAATTTATTGCCATTTGTTCATAGTTTTAAAAAATATTTTATTTATTATTTTTAGAGAGAGGAGAAGGGAGAAAGGCAGAAAGGGAGAGAGACATCAATGTATGGTTGCCTTTCACCTGCCTCCAGCTATGAACCTGCCTAGAGGCCTGGCTTGCAACTTGGTTATGTGCCCTGACTGGGGAGTCAAACCAGCGACCTTTGGGTTCGCAGGCTGGCGCCTTATCCATTGGGCCACCAGCCAGGGATGTTCATAGTTTTGATCTCTTTTTTTCTTAAATAAGTCCCTTTAACATTTCATATAATGATGGTTTTGTGATAATTAACTCCTTTAGTTTTTCCTTGTCTGGGAAGCTCTTTATCTGTCCTTTGATTCTAAATGATAGCTTTGCTGGATAAAGTAATCTTGGCCATAGGTCCCTGCTTTTCATGACTTTGAATATTTCTGGTCAGTCCCTTCTAGCCTGCAAAGTTTCTTTAGAGAAATCAGCTTGTAGTCTAATGAGAACTCCCTTGTAGGTAAGTAACTTCTTTTCTGTATTGCTTTTAGGATTCTCTCTCATTGTTTTTTTTTTTTAAGATTTTTATTAATTATTATTTTTAGAGAGAGGAGAAGGGAGGGAGGCAGAGAGGCAGAGAGGGAGAGAGATATCAATGTATGGTTGCTTTTCACCTGCCTCTAACTAAGGACCTGGCTTGCAACCTGGTTACGTACCCTGGCTGGGAAACGAACCAGTGACCTTTTGGTTCGCAGGCTGGCGCCTTATCCACTGAACCACCAGCCAGGGCCCAGGATTCTCTCTTTATCTTTAACCTTTGGCATTTTAATTATGATGTGTCTTAGAGTGGGCATCTTTGCATCCATCTTATTTGGGACTCTGTGTTTTCTGGACTTGCTTATCTATTTCCTTCACCAAATTAGGGAAGTTTTCTTTTATTATTTTTTCAGATTATTTTTCCAATTTCTTTCTCTTTCTCTTCTTGCACTCCTGTGATGGGAATGTTAGACCTATTGAAGTTGTCCCAGATCTTTCATCTTGTGAAAGTTTTCATCTTGCAAAACTGAAACTGTATGCATTAAATAGTTTCTCTTTGTTTCCTCCTTTCTCCCGCCCTTGGCAACTACCCTTCTATTTTCTGTCTGTATGAATTTGAACAGTTTAGGGATCTTATAATGGAGTCATACAACATTTGTCTTTTTGTGACTGGCTTATTTCACTTAGCCTAATATCCTCAAGGTTCATCCATGTTGTAGCATGTGACAGGGTTTCCTTCCTTTTTAAGGTTGAATAATATGCTATTTATGTATATACCATATTTTACTTATCCATTCTTATCCATTGTTTATTTATTGTGAGTAGTACTGATAGGAACAAATATCGCTTTGAGACCTTGCTTTTACTTATTTTGGATGAATACTCCAAATTGGAATGGCTGGATCATGTGGTAAAGTTGTAACAATTTTTTGAGGAACTGCCATACTGTTTTTCATAATGGCAGCAACATTTTACATTCCTACAACATGCTGGATACTTTTTATAATTTTTATTTAAGGCCTACACAGATTTGAATGAATACTGGTATGGCATTTCATCATATAAACATGAAGAAATTGAGACACAGAAATTAAAATGCCTTCATAGGGTCACACCAGTTGGTGGCTATGGGTCAGGATTTGAACTGAATGAGGCTTTTCTGTGTACTTGTTGTGCTGCACTGTTCCATCTAGTTTTCTGGAAGGAACAATAACCATAGGCCAAGTGCTCACAAGATCCCTCAAGGACTGTGATAGACTACTGGGTTGAATGCATCCCAGATTTTCCTATCCTATCTTTAATTTGTTTTCTTGTTTATTTTAGTTTGACTTTCTATCTTTTTTGTTTGTTTGTAAAACCTATTGCCCTTCTTACCTCTTAAAATTTTTCTAAGGCTCAAATGAGGACGGGAGCTGTGACTTCTCAGTCAACAGAGGCATCATTATTGACAAAGGCCAAATACAGCTTGTCTAACTAGTTAGTGCTTAGGACTCGTGGGACGCATGAATATCTTATATAAAGGTTAAGCTGCTTTCTGGGATTTTGAGATTTGTAGGGTTGTTTGTGCTGGCAGGTTCATTTCTAGCCTCAGTATTTGAAAAATCAATTGTTGAACTTTATAAGGTTTCTCTACATAGAGGGGACTTTACAGTGCAGCTTACCACATTTGCAGATTATCAGTAGCAAATTTTAAGACTTGTTTTGGCATCTTCCTATGTATTTACATAACCCTCATGTAATAAACCTCAGTAGCACTGTAGAATTATCTTTCAGAATCAGAGACCTGGCCTCACTGCCTTCCTTATTGTGTCCAATGCAGCCCAACCAACTGGAAAGTATTTTCTGTCAAGTTTTAGAGTCTAGCATCAGAGGAGAGTGTGCTGGATTGGATATTAGTGACTTACCAGGGTGGCCTAGGTGACTTTGGATAAGCCTTCCTTTCGGGGGTTTGTGGCCCCTGTTTGTAGAATTAGCAGGTTTAATTGGATGATCTTGGAGAGCTTTTCTAGATCTTTCAAGGTTCTGTGATTCTATTACATATACTGCCATTTTCAAATATGTTCTAAAATTTTTTTTTTGAATTATTATTTTTCTCCCTCTCAGGCAGATGTTTGGAGCATGGGCATACTCTTATATGTGCTTATGTGCGGCTTTCTACCTTTTGATGATGATAACGTCATGGTATTGTACAAGGAGATTATGGTGAGTACCCCAGGGCGCAAATTCAATGTACGAGTTTTCTATACCGCATGCTAAATCCTTCTGTTTATAAAAGTACAAAAACAGGTAAAAGTAATCTATACTGTTAGAAGTCAAGATAGTGGTTACTTTTCAGAGATGGGAAGTGACTGGATGAGGGGAACGGGGGCCTCTGTTTCTTGATCTGGTGCTGGTTATACTTGTGTATTCAGTTTTCGAAAATGTACCAAGGTGCACCCTTAAGATATATACTTTTCTATATGTATATTAGATTTCTTCAATAAAAAGCTTAAAAAACCAAACCAATGGGAAAGGAAACATGTAAGATGATTATCTTGGTAAGAATATTTGTTTTGTATCCTGAAATGATACTTTAGTCAACTGTGTTAAATCACATTTTCATATGATAAACTAAGAAAAACTCCTTTCTTTTTGAAGGTAAAATCTGGATTCAAGATATAATAAAGCCACTCTAAGCTCTGTTAAAATCATCTATATCAGAGATAGAAGGTAGATTTGAGTTTGCGGGCCAGGGTGAGCGGCAGTGGGGGGTGACTGCTGATGGGTACAGGATTTCCGTTTGTGGGGAGGAAGGCAGCCTGGAATTAGATGGTGACGATGGTGGCACGTCTCTGTGGATGTGATGAAAAGCACTGACTTGTATACTTTAAAAGGGTGAATATTATGTTACGTGAATTATACCATTCAATTAAGAACCCCAGAATTATACATAGCAAGGAAAATGGTAAAAAAAAATATATATATATATTTATTTTAAAAAATATTTTATTTCATAATTTTTAGAAAGAGGGGAAGGGAGAGAGGAAGAAAGGGAAAGAGACATCAATGTATGGTTGCGTTTCACCTGCCTCCAGCCACAGACCTGGCTGGAGACCTGGCTTGCAACCTGGTTATGTGCCCTGGCTGGGGAATTGAACCTGCGACCTTTGGGTTCTCAGGCCGGTGCCTCATCCAGCCTGTGCTACCAACCAGGGAGAAAAATTTTTTCAAAAAGATTTTATTCATTATTTCCAGAGAGAAGGGCAGGGAAGCAGGAAGAAAGGGAGAGAAGCATCAATGCATGGTTGCCTTTTACCTGCCTCCAGCTACATACCCAGCTGGAGACCTGGCTTGCAACCTGGCCATGTGCCCTGACTGGGGATCGAACCAGCGACCCTGGAGTTTGTAGGCTGGCGACAATCCACTGAGCCACACCAGCCAGGGCAAAATTCTTTTTTTAAAAAAGATTTTATTTATTATTTCCAGAGAGAGAGGAAGGGAGAGAGGCAGAGAGGGGTTCACAGGCTGGTGCCTTATCCACTGTGCTACCAGCCAGGGCGCAAAATTCTTTTTAAAGAGTTAATATTCAAAGCAAGCTAGCAAAAGAAGATCTGCAAAAATGAAGAAAGAGCACCATATTGTGTCTGTAGCAAACCAGGTTCAGACCAGCAGAGCAGCTTCTCTGAGTGCAGCTTGAGTTTAGGTCTGTTTAACAAGTATTTCCTGAAGGTCTTTGCATGAGATACCGAAAGGCATGAACAAAGACCTATGAAGACCTATGAAAGTTGATCATTGTCCACCAGGGCCTGCTTTCTTGTTGAGACAGATCCAAGGCTGTTCCAAAAGGGCAAAGAGTTAGGGATACCTTATTGTGACAGAGGTGAAAATGAAGCTAATACTGGAGCCGGGATGGGATTTGGGAGGAGGTGAGGTGCGAGCAGGGCTTTGAAAGAAGGGTAAAAGTGCTTCAGAAAGGGATGTGGGAGATAGCATGCCTGGTAGAGCAGGCGCTGAGAGCAGAGGCCTAAGATGGGAGAAGCATGAGGGGAAATGGTAAGTTTTATGAGTATATGGCTGGGCCATTGGGACTATCACACCCTTTGGGAGGGAGACTACCTAAATCAACTGTCATTTCTGCAAAGCTGCACCCAACTGCAAGTGGTAGTTGCAGGTGGCCTGTTGCCTACCTGATAGATGTTCAGTCTTCAATTTTAAAAATTTATTTGATTTATTAAGTTTTTCTATATTCCACCTTGGGAATTGCAGTGGAAATTTTGCCTAATATTTTTAACTGTTAACTTAAAAATAGAAGGCCAGAGCCTTCAAAAAAAAAAAAAGAAGGCGAAAGTAAAAGGTAACAAGCATTTATTTGAGGTAAAAAAAGAATAGCTACTTGGAAGCACTGATTGAGGCGGAAACCCAAATAGTGTTCTGATTAGGAGACAAAGGCATGGGGTATTTATTAGAAAGAGAAGGGAAACAACTACATTAAAGAAGGAAGGCATTTCATACTTACCTGGCAGGGGAGATACCATGATCACGAAGGTGGTTTTCCCAGGGCGAGGCTTATCCATTGCACTCCGGATGTGCTGACCCCTGCGATTTAAATTTTAAAAAAAAAAAAAAAAAGAAGGAAGGCATTTCTATTGGTGCAAACTAGCAGTGACATTAATTCTAAACAGTGTTTTTAAGTCTAAGTTTGGTAGCCATCAGTTCAATCATTGTAACATCTTCTTGTTATACTTGCAAATATAACTAAAATGATTTGCTCATGGATGGGATGAGGGGAGTAACCTGAGCAACTGGAAATTTGGAGCTGTTATCAACTGAGATGGACAATACTGGGTTATTAGACATTTAAGTAATTTTCAGGTTGGCATTTTGTACATTGTGAATATATCTGTAAGAAAATTATCTAGAGAAGAGTTACTGAGTCAAAGGGTATGTGAATTAGTAATTTTGGTATTGTCAGATTGCTTTCCAGTCAAGTTCCATCAGTTTATACAACTACTAGCAATAGCATGAAAATACTATTTCTCTTTACCTCGTCAATACAGTGTATCACCGTTTTTGATTTTATGTTTAACATTTTTTTTGCTATGCAGGAATTTTTGAATTTTTATTTAGTCAAGTTTATCAGTCTTGCATTATATTTGGAAAGGCTTTTCTACTTAGATTGCTTTATAAAGCTCTCATGTTTTCTTCTATATATATTTTTTGTCTTTATGTTTAAATATTCAGTTCACCTGGAATTTGCTGTGGTGTGGTTTTTTAAAAATATCACTAAAGATGTTATAAAGATTTGTTTTCATATTCTGGTTTTTAAAAACCTTGCATGTGATGGCAATATAGCCATATACATGTATACTTAGATTTGAGTTCATTGTTAGTAGTAATATGCGTAAGTGTATTTCAGATAGTCCTGAGAATGGATTCAAGTTTTGAGACAACTCTAAATAGGTCTTTTTTAACCTGGTGTTTTGGCTAATGAGCTCACGCTGAAAGGAGAGGTATCAGCTCTTTTTGGTTTATTTGTTATGTTTGTATTCATAGTTTTATCTCTAGCTGTGGTTTCTTTGCAAGAATCTTCTTAAGCCACTTGGCTATTTTGTGAGGATTCAGTTAAATTAAATCAGATACTATAATCTGTAAATCTGTTTAATTGCACTGGGATAAAGCACAGTGCTTCACAGTATAGAGTGGTATAAGATGGAGTCACGGTCATCTGTCATGTATCACTGTCCCAGTCAAGGAATAATTACCTCATTCATATAGGTTATATAGGGACCAATGAGGGTGCCAGAGCCAATCCATATACTAAATATTAATAAAGTTTAATTTCTGTCTGATCTTTAGGATGACTTTAATAAAAATATTCAGGAAAAGTTTTGAATACTTGCATTGACCATACAAAAGTTTCAGTAAAGGTATTTGAGCAATCTAAGTTTCATATACCCTGTGGTATACACCTAGTAAAAAGTAAATAAGGTACTATATAAGTTCATTAGCTATAAACTTAGATTTTAGAATAATTATATCTCCTTTATAACAGTGATTATATAGGGCTATAATCTTTGATTTGTAATGTTAAAATGATGTAATCCATATGTAAAAAGAATACTTGGCAGGAAGGCATGCATTCAGCTCTTAAGTAATATCCAGGCATTAGGAACAGTTAAATAGAAGGGGTTAGGAGGGCAGAGGGTAAAGGGGACACGTATTTTTGTCTTATCCTATCAGAAAATACTAGTTGGTCGGTCAAGAAATTATTCCTTGTGTTAGGAGCATAATGCACAATTCTATAGATGTGTAGGTAGCTAGATATCTGTGTTGCAGTTTAACTTACTCCTTTCTGGAGTGCTGAAGAGAAGGAAAGGTTAGTTAAAACCTCAGTCAGTTGTACTGGGTAGAGGATAGAGAGCAGAGGTTGGCAAACTATGTCCTTCTGGGCAAATGTGTCTTCAAACCTGTTTGTTTAAATAAAATATTCTTGGAACACAGCCTCATCTAATTTGTTTATGTATTTTCTATGGCTGCTTTTGCATAACAATGATGGAGCTAAGTAGTGGAGACAAAGATTGTATGACTAACAGAACCAAAATATTTACTATTTGTCCCTTTACAGAAAATTTGTGCTGACTTCCTGGTACAGAGTTAGTGTCTATGGTAGAATAATCATCCCCAGGGCCTGCCTGCTTCTTTCCTAGGACATCATACTGAAATGCCCAGCCTTGCAGTTTTATCAAGAAACTGATAATGTTTATAATGACAAAACAAAGTATATATGGTAAAAAGTTAAAATAGAACTAAGGAGTATAAAAGTTCTTTTAAAAAGCTTCCTGCCCATCTAGCCCTCTTTTTTTCCACAGAAGTAATTGTTTAGAAATTTATTATGTATATTTGTTAGAATTACCTATCCTTAATAGATGTATATTGATGTCTGTCCCAAAAGTATCAAGCCAATATCAATGTAATTAAAACAGTTTGCATGGCTGACAGTTTTGGGACAGACCTTGTATGTCCACACAGTTAATGGACTTTGATCCCTCTTCCTTTTAAAATTTAATGCTTTACTTTGAAGATTGTTTCATACTGGTACGTAGCAGCATTTATAGGTTGCTTTCATTATTGTTTTTTAATGGCTGCATGATATTTATTGTGCAATTTTCTTTATTTCAAGTTTGTGCATATCATTTATGTAAAAGATTTTATTTATTATTATTTTTAGAGAGAGGGGAAGGGAGGGAGGCAGGGAGAGAGAGACACATCAATGTATGGTCACTTGCTCCCAGCTACAAACCTGACTGGAGACCTGGCTTGCAACCTGGTTATGTGCCCTGACCGGGAATCGAACCAGCAACCTTTGGGTTTGCAGGCCGGCACCTTATCCACTGAGTCTCCAGCCAGGGCTTGTGTAAATCATTTAAAAATTCTAGTTATACAAGTAATGCATAAAAACATTCTCTGTATAGTAATAAAAACATTAGCGGTAACTAAATTTCTCTTAACCTCCCCTTCAATATCTATTCCCTATCTTGCAACTTCCCCATTGGTAAATACTGTTACTACCTTTGTTCTTCCATATCTTTGATTTGTATTTGAAGTATTGTTTTTTTTCTCTTAACATAAGCGGTATCATACTAATATTATTTAGTATCTCTACTCAACAATAGTGTCATGATACATATAACACTAACTCATTTTTATAAATAGTATATCTAACTTTTCTCTTGAACACTTTCTAGTTTTTTATTTCACTAATATTGGTGACGCGCAGTGAGCATCCTTATATCCTTTTATAATATAAGTACCAAATAGTGGCATTGATTATAGGGTATGACATTTGAAAAATGAATGGATACTGTCAAATTGTGCTCCAGCATTTACTCCCCAAATTATACTTTCACCAGTAGTCAATGAGGGTGCCTGTTTCCCACACGCCAATATTGTTATTTGTTGTTTATCAAAATTTTGGATTTTGGTAAACTGAATGGGTGACAGTGGTGTCTGATGTTTTAGTATGTCTAATGATTAGAGAGTTTGAACTTATTTTAAATTTGTGTGTGTGTGTGTGTATTTTTTCTCTGTGAACTGCATGTTCATGGTATTTGCTCATTTTTCTCTAAGGTTGATCTTTTTCTTATTAAATTATAAGAATCCTACAATAAGTAGTAATTCTTATTATTTATTGCCTGTTTACTATGTGCGAGGTATTTTTATAAGAAGTCTACATCGATTAGTTCATTTAATCCTCAATAGTACAATGAGGTACCTGCTGTTATTATACGTTTTTTAAAGATGGGGAGAGTGAAGCAGAGAGAGGGAAAGTAATTTCCCTAAAGTTATCCAACTAATTATTAGTAGAATTGGTAGTTCACATTCGTGAACTCAGGTGGTCCAGAAGAGTCTATATTCCTAACACTGTGCATCGCAAAGAAATTAACATTTTGTTCTGTGTGTTATAATCAATATACTTAACATTTTCCCAATGTTTTTTTTCTACTACTGTTACATTTTTAAATGCTAATTCTGTGATTCACCAGGAATTAGTGTTGGTATAAGATAGAAACTTAGTATTTTCTTTTCTAATAAAATTTTTATTTAAAAATAGTTTTAGATGTATGGAAAAGTTGCAAAGATAATACAGAGAGTTCCTATTTATCTCTCACCTAGTTTTCCCTATTATTAACATCTTACGTTCAACACAACTGAGGAACCAACATTGGTACATTGCTATTAAGTAAGCTCTGTACTTTATTCAGATGTCATTAGTTTTTCCCTAATGTTCTTTTTCTATGGTATCCAGGATATCATATTATATTTAGTTGTTATATCATCTTAGCCTTCTCTAATCTATGATAGTTCTAGGGATCCAGTTCTATTTTTTAATAAATAACTAAATAACCACTTTGTTTGTTTATTTCTTATTGTACTTTTTCCATTACCATTTATTCCTGTTATACCCTCTTCTACCTCCATCCACCCCTCTCCATCATACTGTTGTCAATGTCCATGAATTCTTCTTCTTCTTTTGTTTTTTTTTGTTGAGATTTTATTCGTTATTTTTAGAGAGAGGAGAAAGAAGAATGGCAGAGAGGGAGAGAGACACCCATGTGTGGTTGCCTTTCACCTGCCTCCAGCTAAGGACCTGGCTGGGGACCTGGCTTGCAACCTGGTTATGTTGCCCTGGCTGGGACTCAAACCAGCGACTATTGGGTTTGCAGGCCGTCACCTTATCCACTGTGCCACCAGCCAGGGCTTGAATTCTTTTTCTTTTCTTGCTTGATCTCTCCACACCCTCTACCTTCCACCCAGAGTTTTCAGCCTACTCTGTCTCTATGAGTCTGTCTATTTTGTTTCTTAGTTCAGTTTGTTCATAGGTTCCACACATGAGGGAAATCATGATATTTGTCTTTCTCTGACTGGCTTATTTCACTTAGCGTAACGTTCTCCAGGTCCATCCATACTGTCCCAAAGGTTAAAATTTTCTTCTTTTTCACAGCCGAGTTGTATTCCAGTGTGTAAATGTACCATAGTTGTTTTATCCTGGTTATTTATCTTAAAATAAACAATTACTTGTCCCAGTACTCTTCAATAATTCATTACTTTCCTATTGATTTGAAATGATAGTTTTATTATGTAATAAATCCCAACATTTACGTAATTTTCTGAGCTGTTTATTTCATTGCATTCATCTTTTTTGTCTGTTTCTATCTTAAATGTGACTATTTCAATTACTGTGTTATTAGAATACTATTTATTTAATGTCCGGTAGAATTAGCCTCCTCTGATTATTTTATTTTTCCTCTGGAATTTTTCTGGCTATTCTGCTATGACTTACCCCTCATGGTATATTTTTAAAATATAATGTTTGGAAGCTAATGGGTCCATGATTTAATGGGATAAAGCCTATTCCATTTTTGAAAGGGATGATTTGGTAACATATCTGTTAATAATGGTGAATGAATGGGCTAGGATTGGAGACTTGGCTTTAGGTATTCTTTTGGGTTGTGTAAAATTGTAATCCTTTCAAAAGGTCTGTATTCTCACAGCATAGAAACACAATTTTGTTTACTATTTGACCACTGTTTTATTTCTCAAGTTTTTGTGTGCTTGTGAATCTTTTTTTTTTTTTAAGATTTCATTCATTACCTTCAGAGACAAGGACAGGGAGGAGGAAAAAAGGGAGAGAAGCATCAGTGTATGGTTGCCTTTCACCTGCTTCCAGCTATGGACCTGGCTGGAGACCTGGCTTGCAACCTGGTTATGTGCCCTGGCTGGGAATTGAACCAGCGACCTTTGGGTTCACAGGCCGGCATCTTATCCACTGTGCCACCAACCAGGGCAATAAATAAAATCTTAAAAAAAAAAAAATCTCTAACCTAAATTAACTTAAAAACTGAGTAGACAGCAACCATTTATGATAAAAACAGTCAGCAAAATGGGAATAGAGGGAGTGTACCTCAACATAATAAAGGCCATATATGAGAAACCTGAAGCTAACATCATACTCAATGTGCAAAAACTAAAAGCTTTCCCCCTAAGATCAGGAACAAGACAAGGCTGTCCACTTTCTCCACTTCTATTCAACATTGTTTTGGAAGTTCTAGCCATAGCTATCAGAGAAGAAAAAGGAATCAAAGGTATCCAAATTGGAAAGGAGGAAGTCAAACTGTCATTATTTGCAGATGACATGATAGTGTACGTACAAAACCCGATAGACTCCACCAAAAACTTACTTGACCTATAAGCACATTTAGCAAAATAGCTGGGTATAAAGTCAATATCCAGAAGTCAAAAGCATTTCTGTATACCAATAAGGAAACATCAGAGATAGAAGCTAGAAAACAAATCCCATTTACCATAGCAATAAAAAAAAAATAAAGTACTTTTTTTAAGTTTAGGAATAAACTTAACCAAGGAGGTAAAAGATCTGTACTCAGAAAACCACAAAACATTGAAGAAACAAATTAAGGAAGATACAAATAAATGGAAGCATATACCATGTTCATGGATGGGAAGAATTAACATCATTAAAATGTCCATACTACCCAAAGCATTCTATAGATTCAATGCAATCCCAATTAAAATGCCAATGACATATTTCACAGATATAGAAAAAATACTTCAAAATTTTACATGGAGCCAAAAATGCCCACAAATAGCCACAGCAACCTTGAGAAAGAAGGACAAGGTAGAAAGAATCACAATACCAGACATCAAACTATACTACAAGGCAACTGTAATCAAAACAGTCTGGTACCGGCATAAGACTAGACATATAGATCAATGAAACAGAATAGAGAACCGAGAAATAAACCCAGGATTCTATGGTCAATTAATATTCAACAAAGGAGGAGGGAACATAAAATGGAGTAAAAACAGTCTTTTCAACAAATGGTGTTGGGAGACCTGGACAGCAACATGCAAAAAAATAGAACTAGACCACCAACTTACACCATACACCAGAATAAACTCAAGATGGATAAAGGACTTAAACATAAATGGTGCCACCATAAAGGTCCTGGAGAAAAATACAGACAGTAAAATTGTAGATATCCTATGCAGAAATATGTTTATTGATACTTCTCCAAGGGCAAAGGAAATCAAAGAACAAATAAACAAATGGGACTATATCAAATTGAAAAGTTTCTGTTCAGCTAAAGAGAACACCAGCAAAATGAAAAGGGAACCAACTGTATGGGAAAACATATTTGCGAATGATACCTCAGACAAGGGTTTGATTTCCAAAATATATAAAGAACTGAGACTCAACACCAGAGAGAGAGATAGCCCAATTAAAAAATGGGCAAAGGACCTAACTGACAGCTCTGAGGGAGACATACAAAGGGCCCAAAGGCATATGAAAGAATGCTCAACATCACTAGCCAACAGAAAGCTGCAAATTGAAACCACAAGATACCACCTCACCCCTGCCAGAATGGCAATCATCAACAAATCAACAAACAAGTGTTGGCGAGGATGTGGGGAAAAGGGAACCCTGGTGCACTGTTGGTGGGAATGCAGGCTGGTGTAGACACTATGGAAAAACATAATGGAGTTTCCTTCAAAAACTAAAAATGGAACTGCCTTTTGATCCAGCAATTCCACTACTAGCACTATACCCAAAGAACCCTGAAACACCAATTCATAAGAACCTATGAACCTGTAATAGCAGTGCTATTTACAATAGTCAAGTGCTGGAAACAGCCTAAGTGCCCATCAGTGGATGATTAGATCAAAAAATTTTGGTACATTTACACAATGGAGTACTATACAGCAGAAAGAAGGAACTCCTACCCTTTGCAACAACATGGATGGAACTAGAAAGTATTATGCTTAGTGAAATAAGCCAATCGGTGAAAGACAAATACTGTATGATCTCACCCATTTCAGGACAATAATGAACAAAACAAACAAATAAGCAAGACGGAACCAGATACATGAATACAATGAATAGACCTTCAGTGGGCAGAGGGGAGTGGGGAGGTGGAGGTGGGGAGGAGGAGGAGGCAAAGAAGGGGAGCAGTTTAGTAAAGGAACTAGTATGGAAGAACCATGGACATGGACAACAAGTGGGATTGACTTTGCGGGGGGAATGGGTGGATGGGGAAGGGGACAGAGAAAAGGAAAAAGGGGATGAAGATAATAAAACAATAAAACTAAGTAAAAAAAAAAAAAAGCTGAGTAGAACAAGACTACCCCCCAAGTGTTCTGGGTATTGGTATTTACTCTGCATCAGATATACTTAACCAAGGTTTTCTGGTCTTAACCATGAAGATAAAATAAGAGACTGTTAATGCCCTACTGAAATAGTACTACATTATATCCATGGTGTTCCTCATTTACTGACTTAACTCTGAACTTTGCCTGCTTTTTTTTTTTTTTAAACTATCCAGACCTAAATTTTATGTTATTTTATTTGTCTTCATTTGCTGTTAATTGCAAAGTTCACATTCATTTTAGAATTAATACTCTTAATTAATGATTAATGTATTGTTTCACCACTACAAGGTGAATGTACCAACATGCAAACTTCAATATTCTTCACTTTCATTAATTTGAGTGCAGGAGTGGATCCTGTATTAATCCTTTGTGGGAGGAGACTTACTTTAAGATAATATAAAAGTGTTACATCCTAATTGTAGATATTTGATATTTTCAGCAAATCAAATATTTCTGCAGTGGAATGAATAGCGACTAAATGTCTAATTCTTGCTCAGTAGAGACTTAGTCTTCCTAATTAATATTATTTACAAATACTTTATATTTGTTTCTCCTTTGAATTTCATTTTTTAATTTTTCATGTATTTGCAAGTTGAAAATTGATTCAGATTAGGACTTTTATGCATTATTATGGAATTTAATTTCACACATTATAGATTTTGAAATATATTGTAATCTTGGCTCAGAACTATTGTTCCGAATCACAGTGTAATAGTCTGCTGGTTGAATCTAATTAAGGTGTTGTAACACTTGCATGCAGTATGTATTTTTGCCTAGACTGTTCTAAAATTCCTCACTTGGGGATAACACTTCCCTCTGTTCTTGTTTTGATTGAAAAATCTAGCAATATTTGACACACTGTATGTAACTCTTGTTTAAGAGGCAGACTTTATTCATCCTTTGCATTTGTTGACTATTTTAACCGAAATGCTCAACTGCAATTTCCAGCGTGATTACTAATAGGTCGAGTGTTAATATTAATGTCACCTATATTTATTTGCCATCACTGCATTCAAAGACAAGCATGACTGTACTCCAGTTCTGGATACACAAATATTAGGGAAGTATAAATAATTTAGTAAATGAAAGTTGAGTAGTTTGAAAGTAAAATACTTTCTAACAAGTATAATTTATAATTTTAAAGAAAATGAGCAAATTACCACTTAACAAGATTATATTTTACAATTGTAGAGCTGGCTACAGTACTGTGATTATGTGTTGGAGCAATTGCCTGCTTTTCTTAGCACCATGTGAAAAATGAACAATTTTAAGCTCATTAGAATCTCCAGAATTATTTTATTATCCCACAGATCTCTTTTCCTTTCCTGTTTGGTTTCTCCCTCTGTTACCTGTTTCTTGCTCTCTTGCAAGATAATCATCCCTTAAATAAACAAGAATTCTTCAAAGACTGGGCTTAAACCAGGGTTAAGGGGCACACCCCTGGTTGTCACAGGCCCTTTTTAAAAATAATAATTATTTTCCATCACCATTTATACCCCTTATACTCTTCCATCTCCACCCACCCTCTTTACTCCCACCATCACCACACTGTTGTCTATGACCATGAGTGTTTTCATGGTCTCTCTCTCTCCCTCTCCCTCTCTTTCATGGCCTTTTATAGAGCTGCTCTTCTCAAGCAGACCTGTTCCTCTCAAGGTCTTTTCTGTCTGATCCTTAGATATATATTTTTAATATTTAAATAAGGAGCCCTTCTCTCTATTTCTAGACTTCCTTAGGCCTTGCAGCACAGTACAGTAGAAAAAGTGCTGTATCTCTCTTCGAGTCCTACCTCTACCCATTTTGCTCTGTAGCAGCATCTCGGCTTTGGCACTGTTGACATTTTGGACTAGATAAGTCTTTGTTGTGGGAGCTTTCTGTGTGTAGTAGGATGTTTAGCAGTTTTTCTGTCCTCTACCCACTGCCCGTAGCAGCCCTAAGTCATGACAATCAAAAATGTCCCTAGACCCTGCCTGCTGTTCCCTGGAGGACAAAAGCACCCCCAGTTGAGAACAGTTGCGTTATGATACTGAACAAGCATTTGATTTCCTCACCTGTGTAATGTGGTTAGTAATCCCTGCCTACTGCACAGGATAAAACCAGTTGCACAAATGCCCTGTGTGTTTTAAAGTATTGTGTGCAAAGATGATGTTGGGTTAAGCTTGGCATTGGAACTGAGCTCTGTGCTTTATTTCAGCCAGTATTTCAGTGCAGAGAATATAGCTTAGAAGGTAGGGCATGGTGATGGGTCACAGGCCTTATGCCTTGTGGAAGGTTCCCTACTGAGTTGTTTTGTCAGGAGGTGGTGTGAGCTGGATGTGACTAGTGTGCATGTTTCTTGCCAGGCAATCCTGAGATCCTGAGGCAGCTGCAGTGGGGCAAGGCTCCATCAGGAGGGCATGTGCATTCCTCAAAATCACTAGCCTTTTTGTTTTTCACTGTACTGACACGCATGGCCTTTGTTCAACATACCTGTCTTTAGCCTGCTGCTTTTTGAGTTTCCTGATCTCTCTTTCCTATTTATTTCAGATTGAACAAAAATTTATTGTCTCTTATGTGCAAGGCATTATGCTGAGTGCTTTCACGTACATTCTCTTTTATTTATTTTTTTGTAAACCTGTAAGTGACATTACTTGCTTTACAGATAGTACAGTAGCAGTAATAGTAATAATAGATGCAGTAGTAGTAGGTGGTAGAAACTAACATATCAAGTTCTAAGTGTGCGCCCTGAACTGTGTTATGTGCTTTATCAGTATTAAATCATTGAATCCTAGCAAGAGTATATGGAGTAGATACTATTATTATACTTCCTTTTATGAATGAGTAAACTGAGACACAGCAAAGTTGAATAGCTCATCCACACAGCCAGTAGGTGGTTGATCCTGGGTTTGAATCTGAGCATCGCTCTTCAGAGCCTGCTCTCTTAGAAAACAGGGTCAGAGATTAAATAACTTTTAAGAAGTTAAGCCCTGCTAGTGGCACAGTGGATAAGGTGCTGGCCTGCGAACCCAAAGGTCGCTGGTTCGATTCCCAGCCAGGACACATAACCAGGTTGCAGGCCAGGTCTCCAGCCAGGTCTGTAGCTGGAGGCAGGTGAAAGGCAGCCATGCATTGATGTCTCTCTCCCTCTCTGCCTCTCTCCTTTCCCCTCTCTCTGAAAGTTAAAAAAAAAATCTTAAAAATTCCATTTCTTTGTTTATTAAACAATTATTAATTGAGCGACTCTTACATGCCAGACACAGTCTAGATGAACAACCTACAAAATCCCTGTGATTAAGGAGCTTATATTCTAATGTAGTGAGACAGAAGATAAACCTGTCATTTGACAAGTGGGGATGGGACTGTAAAGAAAAGGCATGAAATGATGGGGTAGGGGAGGGGGATACTATTTATACAGGAGGCCAGGGTAGGCCTCACTGATACCAGTGGTGTTTAAGTGGCGATCTGAAGATTAAGGTACCAGTACCGCTGATATTTGAGGAAGGCATTATAGGGGGAGGGAACAGATGTGGCAAAGACCTTAAGGCAGGGCTGTGTTTGACTCGTGTTTGGAGTTTTTGATGAGTGAGGAGGAGCGTTAGGAGGTGAATTTGAGAGGTAGCAAGGAGTGGGCTGGATGTGGGGAAACAGACCGGGCAGGGCCTTAGAGCCTGAGTAAGGAATTTACGTTTCATTCTGAGTGAGATGGGGAGCCATTGAAGAGTTGCACGTAGTGAAGTGACATGACCAGACTCCCCTCTCCTTTTTTTAAAAAAGGTTTAATTAGTTTTATTAAGTCATGGATCAGGCAGCATCCCATCTAGCAACTGGAAGGGTGCTCCCAGGCAGGTGTTTTAAAAGAACATGGGTGGAGGTTAAGTGGAGACTGACTAGGTTGGGGACAGTGGTAGAACCTGGAAGACCAGTCAGGAACCTCTGGCAGTCTGCAGAATGAGAGAGTTCAGAGACTCCGTGGCAGTGACAGGTGATTCTGGGTGTGTTTTGAACATAGAACCAGTAGATTTTGCTGATGGGTTGAGGGTGAACTATGAGAGGGAGGAGCTCAAGATGACTCCAAGGTATTTGGCTTGAGCAACTAACAGTGCAGTTGCCATTTGCTGAGATGGGGGAGGAAATGTGGGCAGGATGGATTTGGTGCTGGTAAAATCATAATGATTTGTGAGCTTTCTATGTGATAAAATGAGCGAATCTTTTATCACTTGGGTAGAAATGTTTCTTTTTCTCCTCAATTTGCTGTTAATTAACCTTGTTAGTGTTGTGTTTTGCTATACAGAAATGCCGGCTTTTAATTTTGTCATCTGCTAGACTTTATAGTTTTTGGTTTTGCTGTCATTGTTTGGAAAGGTTCTAAAAATAATCATTCATGCTTCCTTTAAGTACTCTTATGGTTTTATATTTGCATTTAACCCATTAATCTGGATAGAATTAATATTGGTGTAGACTGCAAATTAGAGTTCAATCTTAATATTTCTCAAATAATTAACCTGTTATCCTGGCATCATTAAACAATTTGTTCTCTGCTAAGGGAAATAAATGATGGTATCATTTCCCCTGAATTGGGAAACAGGGGCGTGTGGCAGGTTGTATAGAGGTATTTTATCACATGTTCATATTTAGCAAGTGCCTGGTCTTTAATTTCAGTGGATGACATGATGATGATAATTACTGAATATTCCATTCCCAAAAGCAGTACTTTTCTTAGAGGTTGGCTTTCATTGGTTTCCCTCTATGACTGAATTCTGCCTTGTGGGTGATATGCGACCTCTTTTTAACCACAGACTGTGCTCTGCCACCAAATAGGCTTTTCTGCTACTTTATTTTGTCAACTAATAATTGTTCCAAGATTATAAACTAAAATTTGCTTCTGTAGTACACAGTTGATTACAATGCAGATTCCAAAGCCCTGTAACCTTCATATTTTCCACTTACACAGCCTTTGTATTTCAGTTCATCTTTGATGTGTGGTTAAGATAGAGGATAGAGGTTTTTTAGAGGTGGTAATGGTATTTAATGTACTGGATTTTCTTTTTTTTAAGGCAAGAAATGGGTTCCTTATGCTATTAATACTGTTTACCAAATTTAATAGTTGGGTGAAGTATTCAAGCTTGGAAGTAAACCTGCAGCATGTTGTTACTTTAGAAATTTGTGTCAAGGCTGATTGAACCTAAATCTTTTACATGTTTTCTTCCTTTTTTTTTTTTTTTTGTAGAGAGGTAAATATGAGGTTCCTAAGTGGCTCTCTCCCAGTACCATCCTGCTTCTTCAACAAATGCTACAGGTAAACTTTGTTACTTAGTATTTTTAAATAATAGAAGTCTTTTGGAATTGTTGGACCCAACTTGAAGATGTCTGGTGGTGTTGCATATGGAGGACAGCACCATTGATCTCTTAGCTTAAAAATTGCATTCATTATGTCCGCTGTGAAAATACCCTCTAGTAGATGCTTTCTGTTGCAAGTGCATTTTCTTTTAGCCCTCTATTGCATGTCTTTGCTAATGTGATTTTTCTTCCTTTTTCTTAAGCAGTGTCTTCTCTCTAACCAGCTCTTGTTCCATAATCTTCTGTTTTTTTGCTCCCACTCTTTCACATTAGGTAGGTAGTAGATACTTCATACATGTTTGAGTGAGTTGATGTACAGTCATGTGGGCCTCATGATCTAGTGTAGTGGTTCTCAAGCTTTAGCATGTGTTGCAGTTGCCAGATGGGTTTGTTAAAATGCAGATCAGCCCTGGCTGGTGGCACAGTGGATAATTCACTGGCCTGCGAACCCAAAGGTTGCTGGTTCGATTCCCCAGCCAGGGCACATAATCAGATTGCAGGTCAGGTCTCCAGCCAGATCCGTAGCTGGAGGCAGGTGAAAGGCAACCATACATTGAGGTCTCTCTCCCTCTCTGCCTCTTTCCCTACCCCTCTCTCTGAAAATAATAAATAAAAAATCTTAAAAAAAAAAAACCAAAACAAAGCGCCCTGGCTGGTGGCACAGTGGATAAGATGCCGGCTTGCAAACCCAAAGGTCACCTAGTTCGATTCCCAGCCACGGCAACATAACTAGGTTGCAAGCCAGGTCTCCAGCTAGAACTGTAGCTGGAAGCAGGTGAAAGGCAACCATACATTGATGTTTCTATAATAAATAAAATCTTAAAAAAAAAATAAAAACAAAACAAAACACAAATCACTGGGTGCCACCCAGAGGGTGTCTGATTCATAGATCTGGGGCAAGACTAAGAATTTGCACTTCTAGAAAGCTCCCTGATGCCATGATGCTGCTGGGACCTACTCTGAGAACCACTGGTTTAGTGGAATGGCCTCTAAGAGTGAAAGACAGGAATGCTGAGGTCTTAGGTACCCACCCTACCATTAATATGCCTACCTACCACCTACCCTATTTCTGATCTATAAAAGGGTGACTGTGGGCCTGGCCTCACTGCTATGTATTGTTATGAAGCTAAAATGAGATTAATAGGAAACACTTTGAAAATATGAGTACCTTATTAGTGCAGTTTTTTTCATTATTACGTATTCAGAATACCTTCCAGTTTTTCCATCTATTAAATGTCATCTCCACTTTTTATTCAAAATTTACCTCAGGCTCACCCACCTTGATTAAGTAGGGCCAGACCACCAAATCTCTATAATGAGATTGAAAACACCTCATCCTTTCTTGTAAATGCCAAAAAACTTAATCTTTGTTGATTAATTTTCCTCTCCTCACATTTGAAAATCACAAATGGAAAAGAAAGTTGCGCTTTTCAACTTGTTCTATGTGATTGTAAGCTCTTCGGGAGGTAGAGATTGCATATTCAGTATGAATGCCCTCCATTGTGGCTGTTTGAATATTAAATTGGTGAATATTTCCTGTGAATAGGTTTTCCAGCAAAAGACTATTACATCATACAATAGATTGACCGAATTTCATGAATAATGTCCATACCAATGAAGTTCGTGTTTGATAAACATTCATCTTCTAAGCCTATGTTGGTTACTATAGTTTTCTTGCCTCTATTGCCTTTTAAAAAATTTATTCCAAGGCCATTTTAAGGTCTTTGACAGCATTTTTTGTGATGATAAAGTTTACATCTGTTCTGATGAATTTTGAATTCTCGGGAGGAAGGCAGTTGTTCTGTGTTTTTCATTTGGAATGCTAATCTCTAGCTACTTCTCAATGACCACTAGGTGGACCCAAAGAAACGGATTTCTGTGCAAAATCTATTGAGCCATCCCTGGGTCATGAAAGATTACAACTGTCCTGTTGAGTGGCAAAGCAAGACTCCTGTAAGTAAAATAAAATCTAGTAGAAAGTTTTAACAAATTTATGTGAACTTTGTGTGGATTCATAACCTACAATGATATAATCTAAACATAAAATAAAATGTACTTCATAGATTTATTTATCAGATTGGCGTTTGGGAGACATGCAACCTAATTATATACTGCACTTGCCTGTTTATCTCTAAGAGAGTGGTTATTAATAAAGACTGCTTATGAGAATCACTAGGACCTTTAAAAATACATGTGGCCCTGGCTGGTGTGGTTCAGTGGATTGGCGCCAGCCTGAGAATTGCTGGTTTGATTCCCCAGCCAGGGCACATGATCAGGTTGCAAGCCAGGTCTCCAGCCAGGTCTGTAGCTGGAGGCAGGTGAAAGACAACCATATGTTGATGTTTCTCCCTCTCTGCCTTTCTCCCTTTCCCTCTCTCTGGAAATAATAAATTAAAAATCTTTAAAAAATAAAATAAAAAGATATGTGTGCTCCATCCCAGAACAATTAATGGATGTATATTTTAAATATTTTATTTACTTTTAGAGAGAGGGGAAGGGAGGGAGACAGGTAGAGAAACATCAATGTGTGGTTGCCTCTTATGCACCCCGAACTGAGGACCTGGCCTGCAACCCAGGCATGTGCCCCAACCAGGAATTAAACTGGTGACCTTTTGGTTCACAGGCTGGCACTCAGTCCACCGAGCCACACCAGCCAGGTAAGGGGGATTTTTACAGCTCCCAGGTGTTTCTCATGTATAATCGTGCTCGTGACCAGTGCTCTGGGAATCATGGACAAGTTACTTAACTTTGCTAAGCCTGTTGATTTGTCTGTAAAAAGTAAGTTAAACCATTTGTCTACTTTCCAGAGTAGTTATGAGGTTATGGTTAGGTTTTTAAATTTTAACGTCTGGGGACTCCCATAGGCTCTTAGTATTTGTTTATTCATTTAAAAGTAACAGTAGTAAACCTATAGTATTGATCACAAATACATATTTTTATGAAAAATAAAAATAAATTTAGTAAGAAGAGAGCACTGTTTTACATTTTTGCAAATTTCTTTAAAGTCTAGCGTAATAGAGACACTGGGATCTGATCTGAATTCAGCCAATTTTGATTAAAGCATATGAAGAAAATGCAGCCTCACACAGATATGTAGCAGGAAAATGGCTAAGTATTTTAATAGCTTTTCAGTTGGGAATAGTTTTTGATAGGCCATTAAAACTTGACATGTGGTAGTTTCTTAAAGGTTAGTTGCATGTGGAACCTGACACCATGTCAATGAACTTTTTATACTCTTATTTTAAAATCCACTAGTCTCACCGCTGGACCTTTTCCCCATGTAATGTTAGGCATTGGTCATTTGGAAAGTATCCGTTCACTTATTTATTACAAATTTTCCAAATGTTAACACCTTTTATTATACGATATTTAAAGAAAACCACATTTCTTAAAGTCATTGTTGATCTCATGAGAAAAGTCTTTAATTATTGGAAAACTGTCAAGCTCATGGTGACAAGCGTAAATTTCCCAAAATTCTAAGTTTTGCTTAAAGCTGCAAATTATTGGCAACAAATGCTGTCAATTGTTTTCTTTCAGGTGACCGATTCACTTTGTTCATTTTCAAGAAAGTGTCCACCAGATAGTCAAACCTAAATAAAATTAATACTTTTTACTGTTTCGTCAATTATATTCTTAATTGAAACTGGATTTTTTAAACAGCTGTAAGTGCACTACAAAGAACACAGTGTGCTAGTACAATTTGGTACCATAGCATTGATTGTTTTTTTACTAAGGCACCAGCAGTTTTACTCATCATCGCTTTTGTCCCATCAGTGCAAATGTTAGCACTGGGAAAAATGAAAAGCGGTGTTAGTATAAAAATAGTTGTGTCCTTGGAGGTCCTTAGGGGTCCTCGGGCCATACCTGAGAACTCATCTAATCCAGACATGAAAGGACTTGAATACAAGGTGCTCTACAAGTTTAACAATCACTTAAATAATTATTACTACGTTAATGTTAATTTTCTTTTTAAACAAATGGCAACTTGAACTTGGTAAAAATGTGAAGATTACTAAAGGATGTATATACTTCGTGTAATAGTTAATTAGTGCTGTTTTAGAAACCACTCTTAAATTTAGTGACTTCAAACAACACTAGGGTGTAATTCCGTAGATGAGC
Organism: Noctilio leporinus; assembly: GCA_004026585.1. NCBI lineage: Eukaryota > Metazoa > Chordata > Mammalia > Chiroptera > Noctilionidae > Noctilio > Noctilio leporinus. The sequence goes on from PVIW01010064.1 coordinate 40,281, forward strand.
AATTCAGGCTGGCTCGGCTGGGCAGCTGGGGTTGCTCATGTGACTCCAGTCATCGGGCAACTGAATGGGCTGCGTATTACTCAAAAGACCTGCCATTTGTTGGGCCACACCGCGTTCAGTTGACTAGCCTGGGCTTCTTGATGTGGTGGCCGGATTCCAAAAGAAGCAAGAAAGTGGACAAGCCCTAACACTCATTTTTTAAGCCTCTGCTTTGCATCCTCCATTCTCCAAAGCAAGCCTCATGCCAAAGGCCAGAGCCCCTAGGGAAGGTGTACTCTTTATGGTTGGTAAGATTGTTATTCTCTGTTGATAAATGAGGAAATTGAAAAATGAAAAATAACTTTGATAAATTTAGTGAGAAGGGTGGCCTTGCTTGACATCTTTGTAAATTTCTTTTAAATCTGGCTTTAATAGAAGACACTTGGATACTCATCTGCTTTTGCATTCAGTGGGTTTTGATATGTTCTCTTTATATGAAGAAGATGTAGCCTCACACAGATATGTAGTTAGAAAAGTGTTTAATACTCTAACTGAGAAGTACTTTAATAGCCTTATAAGATAATTGGGGATGTTCTCTGATAATCCATTAAAACTTATGCAGCGAAGTGGGATACATGCATGTGTCAACAGAATAGCTTAGAGGTGTCTCTCAGACATGCCACAGTGTAGACTTGGTAGAGCTGTGAGATCTTGCTTTCTGGCTCAGTCACATCAATACATATAAATACTCTTTCCTGTGGTGAACCGGTCTTGGGAAAATCGACTGAGCTTCTTTTAACCCCTTCTCATTAGTCTGCTCACTGTGATGGCCATGAAGCCTGAGCTGAAATCCCTCCTGATTCTTCTATGACTGTCAGCTCCTAACATTTCTTTTCTCCATATTCCCTTCGGCCCTTCATGACATAGTATCTGTTGAGCAAATACAATTAGAGCAGCAACTTAATTCTAACAGCCCTCAACGCTGAGCCTGAGAACAGCAGAGTGAGCAGGTGTCTGAGCAGCACAGCAGCGAAAGTGCCCCTTGTTGAGGTGGACAGTGGGTGCTGCAAATGCCTGTCTTCAGCCATTGGGGGTCATCATTTCTCCATGTGTGGGAGGGCTTTGCCTGTCTTCTCAGCCACCATGCTAACAGGATAGGGTATACTACGATTTGCAGTAGAGCAGGTGCCAAAATAAAGAAAGTCTCTGATTTCAACAACAACAAAATTATTTTATTTTTTTAGTAAAAGGTGAAAGATTTCTTTTTAAGAGAAACCAAAAATACAACAAAATTATTATTTTATTTTAAAGATTTTATTATTTTCAGAGTGAGGGAAAGTTAGAGAGGCAGAGAGGGAGACAAACATTGTCTGGTTGCTTTTTACCTGCCTCCAGCTACGGACCTGGCTGAAGACCTGGCTCGCAACCTGGTTATGTGCCCTGGCTGGAAATCGAACCAGCGACCTTTGGGTTTACAGGCTAGTGCCTTATCCACTGTGCCACCAGCCAGGGCAAAACACAATTATTTTAAATTGAGGTGCAGTATAAATTAAAATACATAGCTTTGAGTGTTTCAAAAGAGTGTATCACTTTTTCTTATATCTTAGTATAATAGTTGCTAATATTTATTGAATACTTACTATAATAGAATAGTATGCTATTATAGCAAGAACTTCCTGTGTTTTATACTGTACTGTAATATAGATACAGCCGTTAAGAGTCAGATTCTATTCTCTGGGCTTTCTGTTTTTAACTGTTATACCTTATTTAATCTTTATACCAACCCTCTGAAGTAGATGCTGCTATTGTCCCCATTTACCAAATGAGGCTATTGAGACACAGAATCATGAAGGAACTTGCCCAAGGCCAAACAACTAATAAATGTGGGACCAAGATTTGAACCCAGACAAAAGGGCTCCAGAGTGTAATGGATCTGTTAGGTCAACTAGTTCAGCCTCAGGCCCTATGTCCTGTGTAGCCTCTGTAATAAACATTTCTTGCCTGATCTGTGTTGGAATAGCTACTGGAACAGAGTCATGGAGATATGCTATTGCAGTGGGGGTAGAAAAGGCCCTGGACTAGGAATGAAAAATGGCAGTCTCGGGCAGATAGCATGCATTTTTCTGATTTATCCTTTTCTTTTATTTTTTAAAGATTTTATTAATTATTTTTAGAGAGGGGGGATGGGAGGGAGGAAGAAAGGGAGAGAAACATCAATGTACGGTTGCCCTTCACCTGCCTCCACCTGGGCACCTGGCTAGAGACCTGATTGGAGACCTGGTTATGTGCTCTGACTGGGAATCGAACCAGCGACGCTTGACACTCAGGTTCGAAAGCCTGTGCTCAGGTCACTGAGTCACACCAGCAGGGCCTGATTTATCATTTTCTAATCTCTGATATGGGTACGCTAATGTATCTTACATGTTTGGATTATGTTTTGGCATTTACACGGTGCCTTTGCTGCTGGGATCAAATGACATTTACTGAAGGAGGTATAAGGGATTGTTCTTTTCAAAGTCTTTGCTTTTCTCTCTCAGTGTTATACTTCATCAACAGTAAACTATAAAGGGTACTAAATGGTAATGGGAAAAAATACAATGAAAATTAAATTAAGAAAAGAGTAAACTATAAATACAATTCAGATTTACTTGGATATTTAGGATATAGATTCTGTTCTGTAACTCTACACATGATCTCCTATAATTTTTACACGTAACTCTAGTGCCTAAGTATTGTATCAAATAGAAATTATATTCAGTTCTATTTTCTGCCCTACTGAACAGGGTTGTAGCAGGCACAGATAATCCAAAATAATTGGCAGGTTTTTGGTATATGTTTTTGTAGTTAATTTAACTTGTGTATGTGTGGCTGAGAATTCAGGTACTTAAAAAAATATTGAGCCATACTTCTCAGGCTTTGGTTTCTTGTCCACCTCACTCTTTTCTTTCTTTTTAATTTAGGGGCCTAGGAAGGAAGATAGTACCTCCTTCCTACCTTTTCCTCCTTTCCCACACAAACCTTGTGGTAAAGGTACAGAGCAGAAGGCTGTGGGAAAGAGAATGGCTGCTTTAAAAAAGTTTCTTCAGGTTCGATTCCCCAGCCAGGGCAACATAACCAGGTTGCAAACCAGGTCTCCAGTCAGGTCTGTGGCTGGAGGCAGGTGAAACACAACCATACATTGATGTCTCCCTCTCTGCCTCTCTCCCTTCCCCTCTTTTTAAAAATAATGAAATAAAATTAAAACAAGAAAATTTCTTGTGCCCTGGCTGGTAGCACGGTGGATGAGGTGCCGGCCTGTGAAACCAAAGGTCGCTGGTTCAATTCCCCAGCCAGGGCACATAGCTAGGTTGCCGGCCAGGTCTCCAGCCAGGACCGTGGCTGGAGGCGGGTGAGGGGCAGCCATGCGTTGATGTCTCTCTCTCTCTCTGCCTCTCTCCCTAACCCCCTTTAAAAATAATAAATAAAATCTTAAAAAATTTTTTTCTTGTTATTATTTTTTTAAGGAGAGTAACTTAGGGTCATGGAGGGAACTCTAGAAATCTTTCCCTTCTTGTTTGAACAGTGATGACATTAACGAGAAGATGTACCTGAGCTTCTGAGGATGAGCCTTTCCTGAGGAGGGAATTTATAGTTTTGGCAGCTGCCAAAGTCAAAGCAACAATGTGAAAGCTTAGTTTGAGCACTTTAGTTTTTCTTAGTACCATGAATATGCACCTCTGTGGTTTCTCTTCTGTGAGGCTGTGCTCCTACCAGCCAGTCATGCAGATCATTGTCTCTACTATTCTGTTTTCATGGTGGCAGCATGATGTTCTCTTGAGCCTTTTGTTATGAGTGTGATGCCCAGAACGAGGGAAGGTCATGATATTGTTCCGCCTTGTGCTGGGCAAACCTCTGTTGGCATATTATGTTTGGTTCTGAACACTTCACCTTGAGGGTCAGTGACCATCTGGATTGTGTGATAGAAAGAAAGGGCCTGAATGGTAAGGGGAGATAGTCTTTAAAACAGTGATTTAAAGGAACGAAAAGAGAAAACTTCCAGAGGAAAGGTTGTCTATAATAGGAATATTCAGATTTCCAAAAGGTTTTCATACCAAAGAAGAGGTAGAATTATGGTTGATAGTAGAAACAGTTAACCAGTTTTTAAGGGCCTGTTCTATTCAGACATTGGACACGGCATCCACATATGTTATATATATTATGAGGCAGATGTCATCTCTGTTTTACAATGATGAAACCGAGGCTCAGAGAGGCATATTACGCTCAAGGTCACACAGTTACTGGATGATGTCACAATTAAAACAGAGGTCTATTTAATTTCAAAACCTGTTATCTGTCAGATTGCATTGACTCACAGTACATAGGGATCAGAGGGAGACAGACCTTAGGGGACATGTGGGAGAAGCCAGCCATCTCGACTGTTCTTTTTTTTTTTTTTTTTTTTAATTTAATTTTATTGTTGTTGTATTACATCCATCCCCCTTTTGCTCCCCTCTGTCCCCTTCCCCACCCACCCTGATTTTTATTTTTTTTAAAGATTTTATTTCATTATTTTTAGAAAGAGGGGAAGGGAGAGAGGCAGAAAGGGAGAGAGACATCAATGTATGGTTGCTTTTCACCTGCCTCCAGCCACAGATCTGACTGGAGACCTGGTTTGCAACCTTGTTATGTGCCCTGGCTGGGGAATTGAACCTGCAACCTTTGGGTTCGCAGGCTGGCACCTTATCCACTGAGCTACCAGCCAGGGCTTCTCAACTGTCCTTGACAAGAAGAACTTTAAGGAGAAAGTGAAACATTACTTATTGGGGTTGTTGTGAAGAGACTTTTTACACTGGAAAGACAACTTTAAAACTGCATTTCTTAAGATTCTCTCCCATGTGATTTTTTTTTTTTTTTTTTTTAAGGTTTTATTCATTATTGTCAGAGAGAAGGACAGGGAGGGAAGAAGAAAGGGAGAGAAACATCAATGTATGGTTGCCTTTCACCTGCCTTCAGCTAAGGACCTGGCTGGAGACCTGGATTGCAACTTGGTTATGTGTTCTGACTGGAAATCAAACCAGCAACTCTTGGATTTGCAGGCAGGAACCAATCTACTGAGCCACACCAGCTAGAGCTCCCATGTGATTTTATGAACTTTCTTGGACTAGTTCTAGGCCCAGCCCTTTCTGCCTTTTCATTCTTGGTGATCCTTGTTTGGTTCTGAGAATATATTTCTGTCCCCGTATTTGGTGAGGTCCCATCATGCTGGGACCAGAATATTTGGACGATTTCAAAATAAATTTTGAATTGAGGCTGCCTCACTTCTTTTTTTAAAATTATGTTCTGTTCCCACCTTTAGCACAATGATGATTGCGTAGCATCGTGGCACCATCATAAGGGCTTTTTGGATTGTGCTAAACCTAAATGTAACCTGAGGGACCATATGCCGCACGTCTGACCCACTCTTTAGCAGGCTGTTGAACATGCAGTCACTGATTTTAGATACCCAGGTGACTGTCCTTTGATGAAAATGTCAGTGCAGCCCTGGCTGCTGTGGCTCAGTGGATTGAGCACTGACCTTTGACCCAAAGGGTTGCTGGTTCAATTCCCAGTCAGGACACATGCCTGGGTTGTGGACGGGGTCCACAGTTGGGGGTGCTTGAAGGACAACTGCACATTGATGCTTCTCTCCCTCTCTTTCTCTCACCCTTCCCTCTCTAAAAATAAATAACTAAATAAAATCTTAAAAAATAAAAGGGAAAAGATGAGTGAAGGTCTTGTGGTTGGAAGGTGTTACAGTCCCTTGCATGCATAACAGAATTTTAAGAATTGATTAAACCCTGGTTGCTGGCTCAGTAGATAGGTGCCAACCTGTGAACCCAAAGGTCGCTGGTTCAATTCCCAGCCAGGGCACATAACCAGGTTGCAAACCAGGTCTCCAGTCAGGTCCTTAGCTGGGGGCAGGTGAAAGGCAACCATACATTGATGCTTCTTTCCCTCTCTGCCTCCCTTCCTTCCCCTCTTTCTAAAAACAATAAAATCTTATTAAAAAAAAAAAAAAAAGAATTGATCAGTGAATGTGGGGCAGTAAAGGGCTGGGAAAGAACTCATCTTCTTGAATTATTGTCATCTAAACAGATGGTAAAAACTATGAAGAATGTTCTTACCTAATAATGTGACAAACTTGTTGTTTTTACATATTAGTGTAATTATGGTAATTAAGTTAGAAACAAATATTTTATAATTTTTTGTTAATAAAGTTTATAAAAATTTTTTTTGTAGCACATTCACCTTGATGAAGATTGTGTAACGGAACTTTCTGTACATCACAGAAATAATAGGAAAACAATGGAGGATTTAATTTCATTGGTAAGAAATAACAGCATGAATTTGAGAGTAATATCTTTTATTTCATTGTTCTTGATTTTTTTTTTCTTTTAATTTTATTGTTGTTGTATTACATCCATCCCCTTTTTGCTCCCCTTCGTCTCCCTACCCACCCACCCGTTCCCCCCAAAGTCAATCCCACCTGTTGACCATGTCCATGGTTCCTTTATACTAGGTTCTTGTCTAAGCTGCTCCCCTTCCTTGCCTCTGCCTCCCCCCTCCCCCCAACCCCTTTCCCCCTGACCACTGAAGGCCTGTTCCTTGTATTCATATACTTGGTTCTGTTTTGCTTGTTGTTAGTTTTGCTCATTATTGTCCCGTAATGGGTGAGATCATATGATATTTGTCCTTCACTGACTGGCTTATTTCACTAAGCATAATACTCTCCAGTTCCATCCATGTTGTTGCAAAGGGTA